>SNQJ01S0013114.1:100233-152975 GCA_010110895.2 Picea sitchensis
GCAGGCAAGCAGTGTAACACAGTGTGAGAAGATAGGATTCTCGCAGGCCACCTTGTAGCAAGGTGCGAGGTGTTCGCACTGGACCCTATGTGCAGGGTGCGAACTTGACCAGTTCTCACAGGCTGCAGTTAGACACAGTGCAAGAAGTCCTGAAGATGACAAATTTTTTAAAAATGAAGGCAAAATTGACAAAGGCTTATAGACCCAGAAGGTCTCTCAGGATATCTTGAGGACTTAGAGACTGATAAAACAAGAGAAATATGAAACTAGAGCAAATGGCCACAGAAAAATACAAAAATCCACCAAAAATGGGATTGTTCCCCAGTGGAGTCGCCAATTTTGTTTTATGATTAATCCGTAAGTGCGGACACAAACCGATCTCCCTAGATCCACCTGGATCTAGAACAAAACAGGACAGAATAATACTCTTTCCCTAAATTTAGACTATCGAACGAACTAGGAGGCATTGATCATGATCATACCTTATGAACGCTTCCTTGGGTCTCTGTTGTACCAGCTTCGCTCCAATGCTCTTGTATCATCTAGACCACAACAAAACAAACCAATCGAAGTGAAGACGATTCAATATATTCAATAGCTAATCTATACAAATGATCAAGGAGTTATGTAATAAAGTGACATCAGCTTTATGGGAAAGGGACATATTACTGTATTAAATTGATAGAAAGTAAGACTTACAGCCTGAGCCTTGATGTTGTATATCTCCTTTCGATGGCTCCTAGCTCTGACACACACACTTGCTCATGCATGAAGAGGATCAACCACTTTTGATAACCTTGCTGGTGCCTCTAGCTGTTGTAGCATCAGTCCTTCATACAATCTTGCACTAATTCTCCAATCAATCTCTTTCTAGTTTGCTTCCAACCTTTTCCATGAGAAATCCCCTTAATATATAGGAGAGAATAGATTAGTTACTTGGATAGGAATGACCCCAATATATTAGGAAAACCAGTACTTAGATAACCATTCGAATGCCAACTCACCCTTCTAGAAGATTCAAGAATTTATCTTTTTCCTTCATTTAGAAGATGTCCGCACCCTGACAGTTAGGTACAGTGCGAAGCCCTCACACTCCAGCTTAAAGAAGCTTGCGAGAATCAGGCATTCTCGCAGGCAAATATATAAGTAGCCTGCGAACCTCCCTTAAAAGTATGATTTCTGGAAGCAGACAAATGCAACTTTTCTCAAGGAAAGTGTTCTAATGAAGAGCTTGATTTTTCCATCATCATTACATCATCATGACGACCAAAATTGTGGATAACACCCTCTCCCTAGGGATATGTCCATGGAGCTACATTTCTTGATATTATATGAAAACATACAGTTCTCTCTTTCTCTTCTTCTCTCCCCTCCCTGCGCACCCAACTGCAGGGTTGATCTTTGCACCCAGTTGAAGATCTTACAACACAAGAATATTCTCACAACACAATACTCTCCTCACACGACAACAATAATAACTCAACATAAACAACACAATCCACTTTAAACAAACCGTCCCAGGTATTCTAGACCTTTATTTATACATTACATGGAAACCATCTAGGTGTCAAAACCCTAGATCCCAAAACCCAATATGTCTAAAACCCTAGGTCAGGCTGACTCATGTTTTCAAGGCTTAGCCAAACTGTATTTCCTTCTTTCCCATGAGGTTCTCTAAAGAATCTGTGGGTGTCCTTTTTCACTTGTTGATTTGTCTATGATCCATATTCCTTGCTGATCTGTCCTCCTCGATCTTATCGTTCAATGGCTCATTTTCCCTTACTTTGCACCTTTTTTTCTGACTCTTTGACCACTTTGACCCATTCTCATTCAATGTTCCTTCCTTGTAGTTCGTACTTCACCTTTCTTCCTTAATATTTTCTTTATTCCATAACCAAGGGCCAACAAGTCCCCAACACTCACATGTGACTCGTCCCGAGGAACTGCAAGTACAAGCCTTCTATTTCACTTCGAATTTATACTCCGTGGAGTAGCTTGTTCTCTCTTCTCTGTTCCTCCATTCCTTGTGCATACTTTATTTTCTGTGTCTGGTACCTAGTTTCAACTGCACCTAGTACCTAAACCCTTCTTCTTTTTATTTTACTAGGAGTTGTGAGGCAACTGGTTGTCATAATACAATTTCAACTGGCTCCCATTCACTACAACTTCCTTCCATTCTCCATTTAAAGTCTTCAACTACGATGATCCTCCTTCTGTAACATAGGGAACCTTTTATGGCCCAAGACAATGTGCCCTAAACTTCCTTGGATGCTTCATGAACTTGTTGTCATATACCAATATCAGATCACCTTTCTTAAATGATTTCTGCTTGATATGTCTATCATGGTAGGCCTTTTTTCTTTCCTTCTGTATCTGCTGATGAAATCCTTCAATAAACCTATCTTCCTCCAGTTCCACTAATTGCACAAGCCTTTCTTGCACAACACTTGTGTCATCCATACCTATAAATGCTGCAATTCTTATGCTAGGAACCATATTCTATAGGTACCATGACTTCTAGTCCATAAACCAACTTAAAGGGAGTCTTCATTTTCATCTTCTTGCAAGTGGTTCTATAATCCCATAACACTGCTGGTACTCTCAATCCCAATCATCTATGTTCACACTGCAAATCTTTGCCAGCATTGTCTCCAAGATCTTATTGAAAGCTTCGACTGTACCATTCAATTGTGGGTGGTATGGGGTGCTCTTCTAATGGTGAACTTCAAATTCTTGAGTCAAGGCTTTAATAGTCTTGTTAATAAAATGTGTACCTTGATTTCTCATAGGGATCTTCGGGCATCCAAATCTGGTTATGATGTCATCAAATATGAATCACATAGTTGTAGCTACACTACATTCCTTAACTACTCTTGATTCTGCCCATCTGGTCAAATACTTTGTCGTAGTGATAATGTATCGAGATCCTGTGTTATTTCCTGGTTGGTTGATAGGTCCCACAAAATCAATATCCCATTTCTCAAATGCTTGTAAAGTTAGCTATGGTGCTAAAGGAATCTCATATCTTCTAGAAGGTTTCCCAACTCTTTAGCATGCATCGCAGGCTCTATAGTATTCCTTAGCATCTTTGTGTAAAGTGGGCCACCAAAGGCCAACTCTGAGAACCTTTTGCATTATTTCTTTCCCTGCATAATGTCCTACTACGATGCCTTTGTGTGCTTCTTCCAGAATCAATGGTCTTTCTACCTCCATAACGCATCTCCTCAAGATCTCATCAGGTCCGATATTATATAGCTATTCGGCTATAAGTGAAAAATCTACAGCACAAACTACCGACTTTTTCTTCTGAATGACTATATATTTCCAAGGTTCCATTCCTTTTGAAAGGAAATGAACTATCTTAGCAAAGTGATCATCAACATTTCTTATGGATAGAAACTATGCATCTAGTAGTGTATCCTCCAAACTAGTAGGCTCCTCTCCATGTTCTAACCTAGACAAGTGGTCAGGTCCCTTGTTCATTCTTCTTGGTTTGACCACAATCTCAAAATCATATTTCTGGAATAACAGTATCCATATGCATATTATTCCCCCCAACATTGGTTTGTTTACTAGGTATTTCAACACAGAGTGATCAGTGAACATCTTAAAATGTCTTCCCAACAAGTAGTGTCGAAACTTCTACAACACGTACACCATGGCTAAACCTTCTCTCTTCGTGGTAGTGTAATTTATCTCAACTGTGGAGAGCTTCCTGCTAGCAAAGGATAACACATGGTCAATATCTCATAATCACAGTTGTGATAAAATTTCTCCTAATGCAATAGATGATGCATCGACATGCACATGGAATTCCTTACTCCAATCTAGGAAAACCGGAATAGGTGCACTGACCATTTTCTATTTCAGTGTGTCGAAGCTCTGCTGACATTGCTTAGAGCATTGAAACTCACAATATTTATTTAAGAAATTTTCCATAGGTGTTTTTATCTATGCATAGCCCTTGATGAACTTCCTGTACTATCCATTATGCCCTAATGTAGTGCACAACTATCTAACTGAAGTAGGAGGAGGTAGATCAACAATGATGGCAATCTTGGAAGGATCTACCAGCAACCCCTTCTTATACACAATATGTCCTAGAAACACTCCAAAGGGTGAGAAGACGATACACTTCTTCATTTTTAGGGAAATCTGGCATTGCCTTCACTTATCCAACATTAGTCTTAAACATTCAATATGATTTTGTAATAAGCTAAAACCAGTCCAATCATCAAAATAGGCTTCCAAAAATTTATGTAAGAATTCCTTGAATCATTCGACCACCACCCTAGAGAAGATGGCTAGTGCATTCTTCAATTCGAAAGGCATCACTATGTACTAGAAGGAACCCGATTCTATTGAAAATTTGGTCTTATTGTGATATTCCTTGGCAATCATGATCTTGTGATATCTTGAAAATCCATCTATGAAGGAGTAAAATTCCTATCCTCCCACATTATCTAGAACCTCATATGTAAAATATGTAGGGAATGGGTCATGCAAGAAGGCATAATTCAACTTCTTGATATCTACAAAGATCATAATCTCCTCTGTCTTCTTATCTTGGACCACCATATGGCTAATCCATTCTGATTCTTCAACGGGTTCTATGATTACTGCTTCCAACATTCTGTCTAATTCAATCTTGACTTTCTTCTTATACTGTTGGGTATATGTTATATTATTTGCATGTGTGTGTGTTGGCACGTCAAATTTGACAACTGCATCTCACGATCCCTTTAGTAGTTCTCTTTGTGTCATGTGCATCAGGTGCTTCCTAGGGGGGTCCTAGGGGGGGGGCAGGTATGGCCCCCTTGGTATTTTTTTTTTGGGAGGTTTTTGCTATTTTTAGCGGTTTTCTAAATTAATCCCAAATTAAGGGATTAAGGTTTTGGTATCTACGGAATACCTAAAAAAATTGTATATATTGTATGGTGAATGGTGAAATTCGATATAATGAATATAAGAAAGGTTTTCCCTGGTTGAGGGTCTCCGGTATAAATCTCTGTGTACTATGTGAATGAACCATTGATTAATTTCAGTTTTACTTAGAAATATCTATGCATTGCTTTACTTCGCGTGTTTAAAACTTACATGTGGTATCAAAGCTCATTTTTGGCTTTAGAGGGATTCCTTTGTTGTTGAGGGTTTGGCTCGGTCTTGATAAATCAAGTTTATCTTGGGTCTGTGATAAACCTAGGATTAGTGGTAGATTTTGCAGTGGATATTCAATTATAGAAAGAGGAATGGTGAACTCATCTAGAATCGATATAGAGAAGTTCAACGGTTAAAACTTTGATCTATGGAAGATCAAGATGGAGGACCTTCTTGTAGACAAAGAATAATGGATCATTGTGGATCCTGGTACACAACCTACTGATACACAACCTACTAGCACACAGTCGATTGGTACACAACCTACTAGTACACAAACTACTAGTATACCACCTCCTGGTATGTCAAAGGAATATTGGGAGAATTTGGATAGAAGAGAAAGGAGTACTATTCGGCTCTGCCTAGTAGATTCAATGTTGTTGAATGTCTCAGGAGAATCTAAAGCCAAGGAACTATGGGATAATTTGGGGAACTTGTATCTATCAAAGTCTCTGGTAAACAAGTTGTTTCTTCGAAAGAAATTGTATCATCTTAGGATGGAATATGGAGATTCTGTGACAGAACATCTAAATGTCTTTAATAATCTGATAAGTCAACTTGTCTCTATTAATATTACGATTACAGAAGAATATAAGTGTATTACTTTGTTATTATCTTTGCTAGACTCTTGGGATAATCTGGTTGTATAAATAGGTAGTACCACTCAATATACATTGAAGTATGAGGATGTAGTTGCATCCTTGTTATCTGAAGAGATGAGGTGGAAAATAATGGATGGTCATAGCACAGATGCTTTATTTCTAAGAGTTCGTACCCAATACAGAAATCCTGGTAAGTCTTCCGGGGGGAGAGATCTAAATCTACAGGTAGATTTAAGTCTCTAAGAAAATATTTGAGGAAATGTTGGAAGTGTGGTAAAACATGGAATTATAAGAAAGATTGCAAGTCTAAGAAGGCTGATTGTAAGGCCTATGTCCCCACAGAGCCTTATAAAAATACAAGATAAAATTAAAGAATGAAGAAATTAATTCAATCATCAAAGTATAATCATTTATTATTCAACATAAATTAAATTTATCAACAACATGAAATTAAATTTAATTAACAACTACATAAAACAACCAATTCATGAAATTCATACCTCTGTCTGATGCTAATTCTTGATCTCTGGTTGTCCTCTCTGTTGCTCTGCCCAAAACTCTGCCCAAAATTGAATCTCCCTCCCTGCCAGCTAGGAACAGAGCCTGTCCAGATCCCTAGCTCCAGGATTCTGTGAAGATTCCTGGCCCCCAAGCCCAAAACTCCCAGCAACCCGGTGCCCCCTGCAATAGTTCACCCAAACTCCAAACCAGAAAATATCCTCTGCTCTCAAATGCTCTCCTTTCCCCAAAATTCCCAAAAGTCCCCTTTTCTGAATGCCTCTCCCCCTCATATCCTCCCCATTCAATGCCTCCTCCTTCATTTAATGTCACCCACCTTATCCCTCCATTTACTACCTTATCCCTCCATTCAATACCCTATCCCCTGTCATATGTAAAGTTTTATAATAAAATAAATTAATGTTATTAAGCCTTTAATTCTTTACCCAAATCATTAAATATGTTAAGTTATCAATTAATTAATTAATCAACATGTATTAAACAATAATTAATTAATTAATTAATAGTATTAATAGTTAATCATTACTTAACTAATACACATTAGGACAGTTAATTATTTAATTAACTATTCTTGATAGCCTTAAGCAACTATTTAACTAGGGTTGTTCATACACCCACCCTTTAGGAAACTTCATCCCGAAGTTAAAGTATTTTATGATACCAGGGAAAAGACACATGGTTCACACATTCATAAGAATTAATCGACATTATTAGTAAGTAAGCCAAGAAAACTCATACATACTAGTGTACATGTACAAGAAATGCATGTGTAGCTAGTACATACAAGTCTCGTGCATGTACTAATAATCAATAACTATCACCCTTATAGTAATTTCCATATGCATCCAATCCATTCAACAAGACTATTCATTTTATAAAAGAAAATAAACCAATCAATGTTTGCGAAATCCTTTAATTTCAATTATCTAGCTCAACAATGTTATTTAGACAATTGTAGTTTAATTACATAATTATGAATACTCATATATATAAGCATTTTCATTTTATAAGGAAAACAATAAGTTCCAACATAGGGAAAATCTCCATACACTCTCAACTATTTCTACTCATCCTTCCTCCCTAACTTACTTCCATCTTCCATTACTATCCTTCCTCTGCTGGACTATCTTGGAGCATCAACTATATTGACCTAACTCCAAATGGAACCCATAAACAAAAGTTTCATTATCTTGACCAAGCTTCCCCAGTGGGCAATTGATAGTCATCATCACATGTCTAGAGGAGCGTGAGATAACATCATCCTCCCAAGACTTCAAGTTCTGGAGGATACACGGTGGGAAATGCCTCCAACCCTCCTAACAGGACTAGGTTCCACACCCTACAATGGAATATACAGTGGCACCATGTTGCTAGGAGTTTTTTCATCGTTTATTTGGTTTTGGGCAGTCTCACCACCTGAAATCCTACATTGGTCCACATATCATAGAAATGCATCCAAAAAAATATAATTTCACATACAATGATTCATACCATATTGTTTCTCGGCCAGTGGTCATGTCATCCTCTTTCATCATTATTATCCCTTGGCTATTTCATAGCCCATAACCTACAGCTTAGTCTATAACACAAACTCATACATTTCTATGCATTATCATCATGTAATTGCATACAATCATAATTTCAATTCGGTATCCGTGTATCAACAACTTTAACATCAAAGTTTTTAAGTTAGAAAAAGATCTCATAAGATTCCATAGTCCAATTGACGACACTTATTCATAAAATTATTATTTTCAAAATAGATTGCATCATATCCAACATCATTCCAGTAGCATTTAAACCTTCATAGGATTCTCATTCACACAATATGTCACATCATATCCATCATCATAAATAACAATTAGACATTCATATAATTTACATTCACATAGTAGATCACATCATATCCATCATTATCCAAATACATTTAAACATTCATAAAATTTATATGTCTTAAAAGTTCAAGTGTATCATTTAATAGTTTCACTTGTGAATAGAAAATAAAAGTGTGTAGGCCTCAGGTAATCCTGGCTGTCTTAGTCAAAAGGTGGTGTTACATACACCCAACCTTTGAGAAACATATTCTCGAGGTGGTAAAAAAGTGAGGGATAATCTCGTCGTAGTGTCTCAGCATCCTCCCAAGTAGCAGATCCTGGACTATACTTGTCCCACTAGACCTAAACTTGGTCTACCAGATGATTCATGAGCTATCAGACTCTACGGTCAAATATGCATAACGGTTCTACTGTGAGGGTTCCCACGTCCTCTACTTGCAATTCCTTCCAATTTAGTTTATGTGATTCATCAGCAACATAATGAGGTAGAACAGATACATGAAAAACATTATGAGTTTTATGCAAGTGGGGTGGCAGTACGAGACGATAAGCAATGGGTCCAATTTTCTCTTGGATTCTAAATGGTGCTATAAATTGAGGTGACAACTTTGTCCCTTTCCCAAACCATATGGTACTCTTATTAGGCATAATACGAATGAAAACATGGTCTCCCACTTCATAACTTTGGTCGGTCCTGTGTGCATCCGCATAATGTTTCTGCCTATCCTGTGCTTCCTTTAGTCTCTTCCGAATTTGAATCACCCGTTCCTCCATCTCTTGAATCAATTCTGGCCCAAATGTTACTCAATATTCTAATATTTCCCAACTCAATGGTGTTTTGCATGGCCTTCCATACAGAGCTTCGTAGGGTGGCATTGCAATGGAGCTATGAAAACTGTTATTGTAGGAAAACTCTACCAAAGGTAGGTACTTCTCCCACTAGGTTTGATTATCTATGACATACATCCTAAGCATGTCTTCCATGACTTGATTTATCCTCTTGGTTTTCCCATCTGTTTCAGGATGATAAGTTGTGCTTAAGTTCAACTGAGTCCCCAATGTTGACTACAAACTTGTCCAAAACCTAGAAGTGAATATGGAGTCCCTATCTGAAATGATCTTCTTAGATATCCCATGCAAACAGATAACCTCACTTACAAACACACATGCCACATCAATGACATCGTAAGCGTCTCTAACTGGAATAAAATGAGCACTCTTGGTTAACTTATCCACTATCACAAGAATGGCATTTTGTCTATGAGATGTGAGCGACAACCCCACAACAAAATCCATAGAGATGACTTCCCACTTGGACATAGGAACATCATGTGGTTGTAGGAGGCTTGTCGGGTGATGGTGGTTGGCTTTCACTTGTTGACACTCTAGGCACATGAAGATGAAATGGAATACATCGTGCTTCATGCCTACCCAGAAGAAAAGCTTCCTCATGCCTGCATACATCTTCTTCACACCTGAATGCGCACAATAAAGTGCTCTATGGGATTCCTTCAGTATGATGCTTCGAATATCCCCATTTTCAGGGATGTACATCCTTCCCCAATATCTTAACAGTCTGTCTACTTCCATACTATATCCTTCATAATTTGGATCTAATTGCCTCCTACTCTGGAGGTTTGAAGTAACCTATAAATACCAACTGTCTCCTTGGAGTTGCGTCAATACATGTTCCCTCAGATTGACTTTTAAGGGTACTAAGGGGAAGACACGTGGTCTCCTACTCAAGGCATCTACAACCACATTCTATTTTCCTTTGATATATGAAATACCAAAATTGTACTCACTCATGAACTCAGTCCATCGAATTTGCATAAAATTCATATTCCTTTGAGTGAAGGGATGTTTTAAAATTTGATGGTTAGTTTTGAGCTCAAAGTTTCGACCCACAAGATAGTGCCTCCAAAGTTTCAGAGCTAGCATTATAGCTGCCAACTCTAAATCATGAGTCGCGTATAGCTCTTCATGTTTCTTCAACTTCCTTGATGCATAATATATCACTCCTCTATCTTTCATTAGCATGGCCCCCAACCCTTGCTTCGAGGCATCTATGCAGATTGTGAAGTCCTTTTCCATATCTGGCACTAGTAGAATTGACGCACTAGTTAGTAACCTCTTAAGTTCAATGACTGCACTATCACATTCTTATGTCCATTCATACATGACCCCCTTGTGCTACAAAGTGGTGATGGGTTTCACTATTTTTAAGAATCCTTCCACAAATATCTGATAATAACTTGCTAGCCCCATGAATATTCTCACCTCATGGGAATTTTTCGGCATTGGCCACTCCATAATGGCCTTTACCTTTTCTGTGTCCACAAATATTTCTTCACTAGAAATGATATGACCTAAATAGTGGATCCGTTTCTGAAAAAAGGAACACTTCGACAACTTCCCATACAATTTGTTCTCTCTAAGGCAGGACAACACCAGTCGTAAGTGTTCCTCATGTTCTCTTTCGTTCTTGGAATAGATGAGGATGTCATCTAGAAAGACTTGTACAAAATGGTCTAAGTACTTCCAGAATACACCGTTCATGAGGCTCATGAATACTGTTGGCATATTGGTCAATCTGAAAGGTACTACAAAAAACTCGTAATGCCTAAACCGAGTTCGAAAGGCAGTTTTTGGGATATCACCTTCCTTAATCCTTAATTGATGATACCCTGATTGCAAATTGATCTTTGAGAATATCGTTGCTCCTTTCATCTGATCGAAGAGGTCATCTATTTGTGACATTTGGTACCTATTTTTCACTGTCGCATGGTTCAAGTCCCTATAATCTATACATAGTCGTAAGGATCCATCCTTCTTCTGAACAAAAATTATTGGTGTACCCCAAGGTGAAACACTGAGCCTTATTAGCCCTAAGTCCAGTAACTCTTTCAACTGCATTTCCAATTCACAAAGTTCTAGCACTGTCATCTGATATAGAGTCTTGGAAATTGGTTCTACACCAGGTTTTAGCTCAATAGTAAAATCAAGCTCCCTCTCAAGAGGTAACCCTGGTAACTCGTTCAGAAAAACATCCTTAAATTCTTACAATACCAGGTACTGATCCAAGGAAGGTCCTTTTCTTTCATTCACTGCTTCAACAACATAAAGTCGACACCCTTGCCTCATGCACCATTTAGCTTTCATAGTTGAGATAAAGTGTAGAGACACCCATCTCTATACACCATGGATCTCTACTGGTCTTCCTTCATCATCGACACAAAGAACCCTTTTTGCGAAACAATATACCAAAGCTCGATGAGCTTCTAACCAATCCATTCTAATGATTAGGTCATATGCCCCGAGAGCAGTGACGTATACCTTCAACCTGGTAGTACACACTCCCAGGTCTACTATACAATTATCAACGCTAGGTCCTACCGCTTGTTTTTCTCCCGAAGCCATCTCGACTTGTTTAAAGTCATCATGCTCGTAGGCTTCCAACCCACTGTTTTCTAATGAAGATGGTGAAATGAACTATCTATCACACCAGAATCAAATAAAATCTTAACATTGATATGATTTAGCGTACCTGATGGCTCCACCACTGTGGATTGATGTTCGGCCTGGCGATTATTAACCACTGCGTAAATCTGGTGGCTGCTACTTACTCTTCCCATCGGGGCCCTTCCTTCTCTATGCACAAATCCCGATTATAACTATAGGCAGTCACACTGGTAATGGGGTCCTCCACATCCCCAACAGGTAATACGAGATTGAACCTATGCACTATTCTGTGACTGTCTCCGAAATGAGTTCCTTCCCATGGAACCCCTACCCCTAGTAGCTACTCCCTGAGATGGTCGTGGACTTTCTTGTGTCATTGGTGATGAACGAGATGCTGCAATTGCTACCATTGAAATCCCTATGGCTACTTTCCTTGGTGCGACTCTGTTACCGTAAGGAGGTGGCCTTGATCCCCCTCCCTGGGAAATGTCCTTGGGGCCTTCCCCACGAATCTAGGACGATGAGGAAAAGTCGGTCTCCTACCTCTCGTTAAGTTCACATGTTCCTCCGTATAACGCGTATTTTCCACAGCTTCCACTACTTAAGATGGTTTTCACATCTGCACCATAGCCCTTATCTTAGGGTTTAACCCATAGACAAAGTGTTATGCTTGTTGTTGGTCATTATCCATATATGAAACATATCTGACCAACTCCATAAACCTAATCGCATATTCTTATACGGTTCTATTTCCCTATACTAAGGCATGAAATGATCCTACCTATTGTTCATCATAGTAAGCTGGTAGATATTTACTTCAGAACCTCTCCTCGAAAAGTTCCCAAGACACGGTGTCTGGGGTAAGGTGTAGTTGTCTTTCCAGGTTTCCCCACCAGTTCAGGGCACTATCTCTCAACTGAAAAATTTCTATCTTCACCTTTGAAGTGGACACATAGTCCCTTAAGGAAAAACACCTTGTCATGCCTTTCAACCATGCCTCCGCACGTTCACTGGCGCGACCTCGACAAACTCTAGAAGTTTGATCTTCTGCAGTTCTCTAGTGATGTCTTCAGGTGGAGGTCCTCCCCTTGAATCCCTCGACACTTCTAGATTACCTGTTCCATATGGTGGGGCCTCCACTTCGATCCATGTTGGTTGATGCCCCTTTAAAGTGTCATTTATGGCCTCCAAAGAGCACAGTATGAGAGCTAGTTCAGGCGATGGTGGTGGTGGTGCCGGCGGCGTTGGCAGTGTCTGCGTCGATGCCCCTCTGCATTGATTTCCTTGAGTCCTAACAGTCATGTATTATTTAACTTGCATCAACCAAAGTTGTCAAGGTGAGTTTAAGGACGTTTCACATTTGCGCAACTCAACTAGAAAACAGGGTTAGGCATAAGTTTTTTTTTTACTTGTCTGTAAACAAACATTACTCTCTTTAGGGGAGGTGGCTAGGTCAGGGTCGAAAGCCTCTAATATTGATGTTTTCTCCTAAGGAAACTACTGACTCCCTCGCTTGGTAGCTATTCTAGCACTGTACACCACTCCCTAATTCCTCTAACTTACCCTCCTAGTGCGCATGAAGCCCCCTTCCCCCGAGTCATGGTTTAAGTCCTTAAATATTTTTTTTAAACTATTTAATGTGATTTTGAACATAGTTAATCATTAAATATGTATTTAATTACTTACCTATTTACTCACTATAATTATTTAAATCAGTCTAATTAATTAATCTCTAAAATCATTAGTTGACATAATTAAAATAATTAAACTTTACACTAAATAAAAATAATTAATTATTTTTAAAAATAACTAATTAACTTTAATTTAGATTAACTTTACACTAAATAAAAAAACAATTAATTGTTTTTAAAAATAATTAATTAACTTTAATTTAGATTAAATTTACACTAAATAAATAAAAAATTAATTATTTTTAAAAACAGTTAATTATACTTAACACTAAATAAATTTAAACGAACACAAAATAAATAAAATTTTAAAAAATGCTTAATTATACTTAACACTAAATAAATTTAAACTAACACAAATAAATAAAATAAAAAATAATATATATATATATATTTAAATTATATAAAAATAATAAAATCAAAATCAAAAATAATTAAAAAAAAAGGTGTGGGCACACATGGATTCCATGTGCCCGCCTTGCTTCCTCCAACGTCCTCCTTATCTAAACACTAACCCTTATCGTCATAACCTTAATTCCTCTTTTCCTTAATCATTTCTTCTGGTGGCCCTTTCGAATTTCTGAATGACGGGGTAGTAGCTAAAAGTCTAGAACGTGTAATGCTCTTGGAAGAATACATTCATCATCGATGGACACTGTGGTTTCTACAAGCAGCAAATCTGCTGGGAGAGATATGGAGGGTTTGAGTGTTGTAAAATCCGATCTCTCAGAGTTTCTTCATCCTTCTCAAACTGATGATGTGCAATAGGGAGTCCTTGAGCTTCTAAGTTCTCTAATTTTGCGATATGATGAGATATATGGAGTGGTGTCGGGCTTGGCACTGGGCTTGGTATGTTGCATGGTGTGGAGTCGATGGCACTTGTAGGAGGTCAAGGGTTTGTTTCCCCTCTCTTCCACTATATTTTGCACTCTATATTATTAGGTCAGGAATTCAGGAGGTGCATGATTAGTTTCAGTTGTACATGAACATGATTTTCTTTTGGGATGGAAAAGTTCAAGTGGAACTTGTGCATTTATTAAATATTTGTAAATCGTTTGTCTAAATCCCAGATATGTGATATTTTCGCAGCTTTGTATAAATGGGAAGCTTTGTTTTTTTTTTTTTTTCTAACATTAATGTATTTCTTTTGGTTCCATGTTAAGATATGTTGGAACACCAGAAACCTAGATAATGCTTTAATCGGGAAAGAAATGATATAGTTTAACAAGCACGGGGATCAAATTCTACAGTGGTCATATTTCTTGTTCTACATTGGTGTTCACGGGTTGGTTGGTTCATCCAACTGTGATTACATAAATTTGTGTTTAATTTTTCATAGGTTTTTCCAAGACTCTAGTTGGTCAAGTTCTAAGTCTCAAAATCTGTTTGAAAATAGCCTTTTAAAGACACAATGGAAAAATATTTGTGTAGATAATGTTGCAATTGAAAAATTTGTATGCGTTGGCGATGAGCTAAGTGAGGCAATGCCTCATAGGTTTGGCATTAGCGCTGTGCTTTGTATATTATTTTGGAATGTGAATCTGTCTATGCCATTCTTATTGGTATTTGGCCGTATTTGGCTCTCTGGTCATCCCTGTTTTGGATTTTATAGAGTCTGGGTTCCCAACACATTGGTTACTTATTGCTTTTAGCCATGTTGGGAATTTTGTTTTAATACAAAATTTTTTGCCTGTGGTCAATTACCTGTTGCAAGTGAGGCTCCAGTGGCACAGTCATTGTTTGTTTATTCTTGAACTCTTGTTGTAATGACAATGGAAGATTACAATATTGAAATCCATTGTTGTTGTCTGTTGTATATTGAAGATTCTTTTTCAGATGACACCTCCAATAGTTCTTTATCACCTTGTTCGTTCGACCATGCATTCTTTCCACTATCAATGACCATTTGTTACCCCAGCGGGCATGTAGATTTATTATCACTTGTTCTTCTTCCGAAGTTATATTTCTGTGCTCAAGGTCTGGACGAAGATAGTTTACCCATCTCAGTCTGCAACTTTTACCGCATCTTTGAAGCTCTGTTTCCTTGGCTAAAGCACTCCATTGGCCTTCACCATGGAGTTTGATATATCGTAAAAGACAAATATCTTCCTAAAACGTCCACTGACCTTTCTTTGACTTTCCTTTCTTAGCAGAGAGCGCCCACCTTGGATTCATTTTTTTTTTCAAAAGACACTTGTTTTGATGCAAGCCAGAACACAGATATCACAAAGCCCAATTATCCCTACAGCTTCTAACGTACACTCCAGTTAATATATCCCACCAACTCTATTCTTCCATTGGAAGTGAAACCCAAGGCTCAAGGCAAATAAGCAATGTGTTAAATATGCAGCCGACAAGATGGATTCCAAATAACCTCTGTCTTGTGAGAATATCAGTAATTACCCCTCTCCCTACCAATAAATCTCTATCGTGTAGTGAAAACACGATGTCCCTTGTGGGCTCTTCCTCAATGGCTTGACGCATGGAAAAAATCTCCTTAATTTTCTCTTTTTTTTGTTGTATTTCAATCATTTGAAACATTGTGAATCTATTGTGTTTGAATGGATAATTCTGCGGTTGGAGTCCACCAACACAATGTTTTCTTTTATATGGTGGATAGTTGGATTTTATTGGATCTCTGTTGGTGGCTATATTTTAACTCATGATGCTCCTCAACTTTACTAGCTTTGCATTGTGTTTATGGCATTTGATGTATTTTTCATAGTTTTCTGTGTGGCACTAGCCTGCGTAATTGGCATAGTTGTGTGTTTTTGCCTGCCATGCATTATTTCCATTTTGTATGCTATGGCAGATCAGGAAGGGGAATCTAAAGAGGATATTGGCCTTCTTCCGAAATATAAGTTCAATTCCATTGGAGGTTTTGAAAAAAATCAGTGGTGAGAAATCTGGGCCTTTCAGAGGAATCATGAATTTATGCAGAGGATCAGAAATCATCAACTGAACGGGTTCTTTCTGCAGAGAATGGAATGCATAATCTCAGAACATGCGTCGGATTTTTGGTGTAATTGAGGACAGACATTCAACTCATGTTTTCGTAATTTTTGTTTTTGGTACCCCACTTGATTTTCCATCTATTTATTTATTTTTGTTTATGTCTCTCTCTATTCACACACACAATGCGAGAGGTACTGAGGTACTGTGGAGCTACCCAACTCATTTTTCAACTTACATTTCCTCTTTTTTTTAACCTACTGTATAATACTAATTTTATTTTAGAAAAGTAAGTAAATAAAAAAAATTAAGTAGACCTGTAAAAAAAAAAAACAACAATTTATTTATTTTGAAAAGCTCATCTATCTTTTATGAGGTTTCTTATAGATTTATTTTTCATTTTTTTTTACAGGTTTGCAGGTGAACAGGTGTTGGTTCTAAAGAAAGAAAAATTCAGTTGTAGGTAGGCCCTTAAGGCTCCAGTGCTTCAAAACTGAAGCTCTGATACCATGTGTAAGGCCTCTGTCCCCACAGAGCCTTATATAAATACAAGCTAAAATTAAAGAATGAAGAAATTAATTCAATCATCAACGTATAATCATTTATTATTCAACATAAATTAAATTTATCAACAATATGAAATTAAATTTAATTAAAAACCACATAACACAACCAATTCATGAAATTCATACCTCTGTTTGATGCTAATTCTTGATCTCTGGTTGTCCTCTCTGCTGCTCTGCCCAAAACTCTGCCCAAAACTGAATCTTCCTTCCTGCCAACTAGGAATAGAGCCTGTCCATCTCCCTAGCTCCAGGATTCCATGAGGATTCTTGGCCCTCAAGCCAAAAACTCCCAGCAAGCTGGTGCCCCCTGCAACAGTTCACCCAAATTCCAAACCAAAAAATATCCTCTGCTCTCAAATGCTCTCCTTTCCCCCAAATTCCCAAAAGTCCCCTTTTCCGAATTCTTCTCCCCCTCATATCCTCCCCATTCACCACCTCCTCCTTCATTTAATGCCACCCACCTTATCCCTCCATTTACTACCTTATCCTTCCATTCAATACCCTATCCCCTGTCATACGTAAAGTTTTATAATAAAATAAATTAAAGTTATTAAGCCTTTAATTCTTTACCCAAATCATTAAATATGTTAAATTATCAATTAATTAATTAATCAACATGTATTAAACAATAATTAATTAATTAATTAATTAATTAATATTATTAATAGTTAATCATTGCTTAACTAATACACATTAGGACAGTTAATTATTTAATTAACTATTCTTGATGACCTTAAACAACTATTTAACTAGGGTTGTTACATTGATAAACGAAAGGGATTTGATAGTACCTCTTCCATAGAGGCAAAAACCTCAACTGAAGAAGGAGGTGATGTTTACCTGGAATCTACAGGTACCCATGAATACCATGATGTATGGTTTATCAAATCAGGTCTGTCATACGATACGAATCCTCACAAGGAGTGGTTCTTTGAATATGAAAGATATGATGGTGGTGATGTATTCCTATGAGATGACTCGACAGCCAAAATATTGGGACGTGTAACAGTTAAGTTGTTGCTAAAATATGGAATACTTAGAAATCTCCTTGGGGTTCTACACATTCCAAAACTAGCCATGAGCCTAATATCTTTAAGCAAGTTGGATGATGCAGGAGTGGATACTGTATTTGGAAAGAACACTTGTAAGATGGTACGAGGAGGAATGGTGTTGATGAGGGGAGTTCGGTGTGGAACTCTATACAATTAGTTGGCAAGCACTTATACTAATGGGTGTAATATTTATGTTGTCCTTGAGTATAGAAATGAAGGACACAATACCATTACTATCCCAGAAAAGAATACCATGTTGTGGCATCAAAGGCTGGGGAATATTGGAGAAAAGGGCATCTGAACACTACACGGTAAAGGTATGGTTGAAGGTATGGATAATTTCACTTTGGATTTTGATTTCTATAAACATTGCATATATGGCAAACAAAATCGAGTAAGATTCCCATATGGTGCTACAACAGCAAAGGGGATCTTAGAGTTGATACACAATGATGTGTTTGGACCTGTTCTTGTTTCGTCCCTAGGTAAATCTGTGTATTATGTTTCATTCATAGATGATTTCTCAAGGAACACATGGATTTATTTTCTTAGAAAGGAATCTGAGGTATTTGATAAATTTAAAGAGTTTAAGGCTCTGGTATAAACTTAGACAAAGAAGAAAATAAAGGTATTGAGGATAGATAATGGTGGAGATTTATGCGGAAATGAATTCAAAGAATTTTGTAAGAAGTGTGGTATAGCAAGGAAAAATACTACTCCATACACACCTCAGTAGAATGGAGTTGCAGAAAGGATGAACATGACACTGATGGAAAAAGAAAGGAGCATGCTCAGCGGTGCTGAGTTAGGACATGAATTTTGGGTAGACACAGTGGGTACAACATGTTACCTGGTCAATCAATCACCTTCATCAGTGTTGGATGATAAAAATCCACACTAGGTATGGACTAGAAATAAACCCTCTCTTCAACATCTTAGATTGTTTGGTTGTGATGCTTATGCACATGTTCCAAAGGAAAATAAGAGTAAGATGGATAAAAAGGCTAAAAAATGTATCTTTATTGGTTATAAAGATGGTGTGAGAGGTTATAATATTTGGAACCCAAAAACCAAGAACACTGTTTACAATCAAGATATTGTTTTCAGAGAGGTAAAAAATGTCTCCAAACAAGAATTCCTACCAAGGCCAAAAGAACTTGAGAAAATAGAGTTGGAGTTGGATGATGCAAAATTTGAATCATTTGAAGAAGATGAAGCAGAAGAAGAAGAATAACCTTATACCGTAGTATTGAGGAGATCAGTGAGAGAAAGAAGGAAACCAAAAAGGTATAGTCCACCTAATTTCCGTTCCATTTTTTCTTTATCTATTACTGATAATGGTCCCAAAACTATCAAGGAAGTAGTGAATTTAGAGGATAGTAAACTCTGGAATAAGGCCATGATTGAAGAAATGGATGCCTTGGATAAGAATGAGGCATGGGATATAGTTGAGTTGCCACCTGGAAGAAAATCTATTGGTAGCAAATGGTTGTTTAAGAAAAAGTTTAATGCAGAAGGAAAAGTGGAGAAATACAAAGCTCGGTTAGTAGCCAAAGGTTATTCCCAGGTAGAGGGAATTGACTTTGGTGATATTTTTTCACCTATTGCTAAGTTGACTTCTATTAGATTTATTTTATCTATTGCTGCTACTTTTGATCTTGAAGTGGAACAGATGGATGTGAAGACAACATTCCTACATGGGGATCTAGAAGAAGAAATCTACATGAAGTAGCCATAAGTCTTTGTAGTGAAGGGAAAGAAAGAGTTGGTATGTAAGCTAAAGAAGTCACTATATGGTCTGAAGCAATCACCTAGGATGTGGTACCAAAATTTTGACACATACATCCTTGGATTGGGATTTTTGAGAAGCAAGGCTGATTACTGTGTATATTCCAAGCAGGTTGGTAATGACTTCATTTATGTAGTGTTGTATGTTGATGACATGTTGCTACTAGGAAATAACATGGATGTTATCAAGGAGATGAAATCACAGCTATCCTCCAAATTTGACCTGAAGGATCTCAGTGATGCTAACTTCATTCTGGGAATGGAAATTAAAAGAGATTGTGAAAACAAGAAACTCTGGTTGAATCAGAGAAAATATTTTGAGACGATATTGCAGAGGGTTAATATGCATGGAAGTAAACCGGTCAAGGTTCCTATTCTTATAGGTGTAAATTTATCTACAGATCAGTCTCCCAAGACATAGGAAGAAGAAGAGGACATGTCCCATGTTTCATATGCTAGTGCAGTTGGTCTATACTAGACCGGAGATTGATGTATGAAATGGTCTATACTAGACCAGAGATTGCACATGCAGTGGGAGTTTTGAGCAAGTATATGTCAAAACTAAGGAAGGAACATTGGACAATAGTAAAGAGGGTCTTTAGGTATTTGTGTGGCACTACCAATTATGGATTGTGCTACCAAGGAAGACCAAGATTGGACAGAGTGGTGGACATACATGGATTTGTTGATGTAGAATGGGCTGGAGATATGGATCGCAGAAGATATACAAGTGGGTATGTGTTTAACCTATTTGGAGGAGCAATCAGTTGGATGGGAAAAAGACAGGTTGTAGTGGCATTCTTAACTACAGAAGTTGAACACATGGAATCCACTCATGCAAGAAAAGAAGAAGTATGGTTACAGAGATTGTGTTCAGGTATTGGGTTGGTACAACAAGCAGTGACATTATATTGTGACATTCAGAGTGCAATATTCCTTTAAAAGAACCCAACTTGTCATTCGAAGAAAAATCATATTTATGTTTAGTATCACTTTGTGAGAGACATGGTTGAGGAAAAGAAGGTGTTGTTGGAAAAGGTTGACACTTTGAATAATGTTGCAGATTCATTGACAAAGTCTGTGGGAATAGAAATGTTTTCCTAGTGTAGAGTAAAAATGGGCATTGTTGCCCTGGATTGTTGACTATATAATCATGTGGGCCCTTGGATGCAAAGAAAACAACAAGTGGGAGAATGTTGGGTATATGTTATTCTTTTCATGTGTGTGTGGGGGCGTGTCAGATTCAACAATTGTGTTTGATGATCCCTCTAGTAGTGATCTTTGTGTCGTTTTCATCGAGATCTTCCTAGGGGGGTTCCAGGGGGGCTAGGTATGCCCCCCCTTGGTTACGCGCAGCATTCGGATTCAGGGCAACGCCCCAAAATTATTTTTTACGGGCATTTTTTTCTATTTTTAGCGGATTTTGCTATTTTTAGCAGTTTTCTAAATTAATCTCGGATTAAGGGATTAGGGTTTTGGTATCTACAGAATACCTAAAAACATTGTATATATTGTATGGTGAATGGTGAAATTTGATATAATGAATATAATAAAGGTTTTCCTCGGTTGAGGGTTTACGATATAAATCTCTGTGTACTATGTGAATGAGCCATTGATTAATTTATGTTTTACTTAAGAATCTATATGCATTTATTTACTTCACAAGTTTAAAAATTACATATACTTGGGATTTAGTTTGTGGGGTATTTTCTTGACTAGCCTTGCATATGGTTTTAATGGGATCTTCATTTCTCCCATGGTACCTTTAATGCCCTTCATGTCAGTGAACTTGGTTGGAAACAAGTCTTGATATTCATGTAGTAGTTCCATGATCTTGTCAATAGTGGCATCATCCCAATAATCTCCAACGTTTGTGAGATTAGGTTCTTACTCTGTTCCAATATTAACTTTTTTGATATTGATTGGTTTTCCAATGAAAGGTAGTTCGACACTTGGTCCTTCTATGTCTCTATGTCCTTATGTTTCTACGATGTTCACATTCCTAGGATCATCGTCTTCATCAACATTGATATTGTAACAACCTTGCAATTTCTGAAGAGGTGTAGTCCATTCATATTCTTCTTGTTGCAAAGGGAGGTTAGGTGCCTCCTCAAAGACATTCTATATTACAAGTTGCAAAGCTTGATCTACTGTGAGGTACTAACTCTCAAATAAAAATGTAGCTACAAGTTCTAAGTCATACCGTACCAATATGAAGTGGTAAGGTGAATTTTTTCTTGAAGATACCAATTAATAGGCGTTGTGTCCAAAGTGTTAATGAATTTATGCACCCACTATTCTTGAGGATTGTTGCTCTAGGCCTCCTCACAACTTCACACATGTTCCTTTGGGTAGCTCTGACCTATGTATCAAACTTCACACCCTTCATCTTGTTCTGAAAAGAGCATTTTCATCAAAGTGCAACATTGCACCCACTCTGTGATGTTCTTTTTGTGTGTTCCCCACCATCTCACTGGCATTTCTTTCAAGGATTCATTTAGTGCCAACAGTCTCTTTTGTACTTGTACAATTTCTTCAAATTCTAATAACAAGGTTTCTAAATGATTTAAGCCATCAAATGTGGGCATATTACTTACTTATGTGCCAATCCAATGAACTTACCTAGTCAATATAGCACACCTCCGCATAAAAACTTCATACATTTTGTTTTTCTAGTTCTCTAGTGCTTCTTCTGAATCTGATGAGCATGCACTACCACTTTGCCATCTTAAATTCCCATCTTTCGTAGGATTAATGTAATCATGTTGCCCTGCTGTCAATATATATATATATATATATATATTATCTATCTTGTAAGCATGGTCTTCTTCTCTGATGGGTTTGATGTATCGACAAACTTTTTCAGGATAAAGAGGTACAATGACCCTAAGGCCATCACCTTGAAATGTCATTCTTCTTTCCTTTAAGTCAACAATAGTGGAATTGTTGAAAGCCCAATCAATTCCTAATAGCGTAGGATAAGGAACACTATCATCAAATATCTCAATCACCTCAAAGTATGCAAACGTCCTTATCCCATCGATGTCCATAAGGACATGCTCCAGTCTTCCAAAGGGACTTACTACCTACTAATTAGCCATCCTAATATTGATAGGGGAGTAAATCAACTTATTTTTTCCCATCAGTGCCCAGGTCTTCTTCGTCATAACATTGACTTCTGACCCTAAGTCGAGGACCACATAATCTATGTCATAGTCTCCAATCTGAGCGTTAAGGTGTAGTTCCTTATTTGTCCTTATCTTCCTAGATAATTGATGTACTATTTTATTCAACAGAGGATATGCCCTCCCTATATCATATTGTCTAATCAAGTATTGTAATTCTCACATAGCTCTTTCATCCTTTATCAAATTAATGAAAGTACAGAAGAATTCCATAATCTTGATTACCTCTTTTCCTTCCCTGGGCGAGGCAGACTGATCAAATGCCAGAGGAATTCCACATTCTCTCACTTATGGTTGTGTCTTTGATGAAGAAGACTGATCTCTTCCAAATTCTCTGCTTGCCTCTTCAAATGTCTGCTCTTCTTTCCTCGAGTCAAACACTTGTGTATTCTCTATAGCTCTTCTAACCCTTGATTCTTCTGTAGTCTTCCCTGGGGTTACTCTATCTTCTCCTATAACAACTCCTCCTCTAGTGATAACAACGACTTTGGGATCCTCTCCATGAGGTTATCCTAATATTATTTGTACTTGTTGGTTTCCTCCTCGTCTCTCCTGAAGTTTGGAGAACAGTACCGAACAATATTCAATAACATTTTCAAATGAGTTGCAATAGCTGCAAGTGCTACATGGGTTTTGACAATCCCTTTCCAAGTGACCTAGCTATGCATAGTTATAACAAATGATCTCACCTCAACCTCGACCCATGCCTCCTCCTCGTCCTCTTCTTATGAATCCACCACGAGGGTTGAAGTTTCCTCTTCCTAGGTAATTAAACTACGTAGCATTTCCCTCTTGTTATACTTCACCTTGAATCCTATATGTATATCTTGACCTTTCATGAAAGAGGTCATAAGCCCTACAATCCTTCTCATGATGCCCCACAAATTTACAGAATGTGAAGTAAATATTGGTAGGTTTCTAAACATATTTTTGCATGTAATAGAATTCACGAGGGCGATGTCTATTTCTACATACCTTGCACCAGGGTAGAGTAACCTGATTCAAATGGATCAGAACTCCAAAGGCCATGTACTCATGAAATAAGGGACAATTCTCCTTGTCATGGACCTCTAATTTTCATCTAATACACCATATGTCTTCTCTTTTATCTTTTCCCTTTTCTTTCTTCATATCTTCGACCTGCAAAGATAAGCTAGTTATATGAGTCAAAATTTGACTCATATCTGAGCTGGATTATCCCATAGGGGTTGATTCTAGTTTCATGGTGATATACAATGCTTTAGCCTACAAAGAAACCTTTTGTTGCATCAGAGGAACTCTAATGTGTGGCAAGAGGGAATCAATGAACCATTCCTTTCTCTTCTCGTCTGGGATCTGGAAACTCATATGACCTGTCAAGCTCTTAAACCTTTGATCAATATCCCAAACAGGGTCAACTACTCTCTTCTTGATTTATTTTGGTTTTGTAATGCACTAGGACTCCGACTTGGGTTTCTTGAATTCTTCACTCAATGCAATCTTGATGTCATTCAATGGTTTAGGTTTTTCAACTCCTTTAACACACTTCATGTACCAGCTCAGTGTGTGGTCTCTCAAGGTAGTACTAAACTGATCTCTCTTAACATATTCATCATTGATTTGCTTGATACTCCATACAACTTCGCATAAGAACCAGTGTTGATTAGGATCTTTAGATCCATCTCCTTTAAATATAGGTAACCTCATTTCATCTACCATAGATCTTCCTAGGTTTCTTGACTGAGTATGTTTTTAACTACTGGTAAAAGTGCTTTGAGTTCTTTGATAACTTTGAATACTCTAGTTACTTCAAACTACTAAAATGACAGGAGGAGTAATAGTACTTACTTCAACAATTGGCACAGTTCATGAAGTTTCTGACTCTTCTTGGTGAGGTTATTCAGTCTTCTCTTCCTCTTCCCCAGTGGATCCTCAATGTTCCTCATTCAATAACTCTTCTTCTTATCCACTTTAGAACCCTTCATCATGTTCTAGTGGTTCATGGATTTTCTCAAATAGGTTTACCAGAGGAACCTCTCTCAAGGTTCTCCCACAACATGTGTTTCCAACCTTTGTGTCGATGTCACTGTCTGAGTTCTTGAACATTAGCTCTTCAATATGACCAATTACTGGATCTTCAAGATGTTCTTCTCATGCAATAGCATATTGATCTTCAACTTTAAAAAGTGTAAACATTTTCCTCTAGGTCCCTTAAATAAATATCTCTTTGCTTGGATATATGACTCTACTCTGTCAATAGAAAACTCAATAATGTACCCTCCAATAGTGTTATCAAACCAGTGATCTACTGATCTTGACACAACATTATCAACTCTCTTGACCTTCTTGATCAACGTTGATGTCCAAACCACAGGTGATCTAGATCTGATCTCAAATTGGGTATCTGCTAATCTGGCTAACCACTCATATAGCTCCTTATGAATTCCTCCAAAGAAAATCTCGTATATATTGATAAATATATACCTTCCCAACCAATCCACTGTTATAATATTAGGGTTTTTTTCTGGGCTTCAACGAAGTCTTTCTCTTTTTATTCTATACAATTTTGAATATTTGTCTTTGATGGAAACCACCTTGACATTCCCTCAATAAGATCTCGATCCCGACAACGAAACCATTTGTTGGAATAGTGGTAGACCGAGGGTTCAACTCTTACAACACACAAACAAACCCTAACTACTGGCCCTTTTTGGAAACACCTGCGAAGTAGACGCAGTCTCACCCAAAGTAACAATAGGGGGTTGCAGGACACATGTGTCTACAACTAGACTAAATGCAAAGTGGATCCAAAACAACACTTAGAAAGCTAGTTATTCATTACCATCTTAAGTCTACTTCACATAGTTATATCTGATATCTAGCACAATAATGCAACAACATAGTAGCATGAAGGAAATAACACAACATAAACCACATAAGACAACTAGATATATGTGGTTCACCCTCTTCCTAGGGCTACATCCACAAAACTGTGTTTCTTGATATTATATGAAAACATATGGTTCTATCTATGCACTTAGCTTGCAAATCTCTCTCTTTTTCTCTTCTTCTCTCCCCTCCCTATGCGCCCAGCTGTAGGATTGATCTTCGCACCCAGTTGAAGATCTTACAATACAAGAATAATCTCACAATAGAATACTCTCCTCACGCGACAAAAATAATCACTCAACATAAACAACACACTCCACTTTGAACGAACCCTCCCAGCTCTTCTAGACCTTTATTTATACATTACATGGAAATTTTCTAGGTGTCAAAAACCTAGATCCCAAAACCCTAGATGTCTAAAACCCTAGGTCAACTTGACCCGTGTTTTCAGGGCTTCACCAGCCTGTCTTTTCTTCTTTACCACGAGGTGCTCTAAAGCATCCGTTGGTGTATTTTTCTGCGTGTTGAGTTGTCCAGGCTCCATGTTCCTTGTTGATCTATCCTCCTCGATCTTCTTGTTCAACGACTCATTTTCCCTTACTTCACTCCTTCTTTTCCACTTCTTTGACCACTTCGACCCATTCTCAGTCAATGTGCCTTCCACGCAGTTCGTACTTCACCTTTCTTCCTTAATCTTCACTTTATTCCATAACCAAGGGACAACATAATACCTCTAATACCTATTTAAACTAACACCTAACCCCTCTAATACCTATTAAATGTAACATCGAACCCCTCTAATACCTATTCTCTAACACATATTAAAACTACCGTCTAACCCATCTACTAGTTATTGTGAGTAAACCCTAATCATTATAACAACTCACTACTAACCTAACTAAAACCTTAGTATGCATTAAGCCCTAGATACTACCTAATATAATCTCTAATTAACCCCTATAACACTTATCTCATGTAATCCTTGTGACCCTAAATTACTAGCCAATAAGACATATATCCCTTAACCATTATAACAATTCACTCATATCACTTCTATATCCACGAACCCTTAGAATCCATAACAAATATAACAACCATAACACATTACCTCTATAATGTTAAAAAAAAACTTCCTAATCTCTATTCCCTCCGAGACTTAACCCATAACATATGACCCTTATAAACCCTAACACATATCGCCCTTATAACCTCTAATTTATAATTGATATAACCCATAATGCTTAATAGTTATAACCTATAACCCCTCTAACCCCCAATGCCTAACCCCTATAACTCTTGATTTCTAGAATCCTTAAATCCTAATCCCTAGATCCTCATCACCCTTAATTATTGTCTCCAATCACCCTTACCCTAAATTACTAGCCAATAAGACATATATCCCTTAACCATTATAACAATTCACTCATATCACTTCTATATCCACGAACCCTTAGAATCCATAACAAATATAACAACCATAACACATTACCTCTATAATGTTTAAAAAAAACTTCCTAATCTCTATTCCCTCCGAGACTTAACCCATAACATATGACCCTTATAAACCCTAACACATATCGCCCTTATAACCTCTAATTTATAATTGATATAACTCATAACATGCATAGTTATAACCTATAACCCTCTAACCCCAATGCTCACCCTATAACTCTTGATTTCTAGAATCCTTAAATCCTAATCCCTAGATCCTCATCACCCTTAATTATTGTCTCCAATCACCCTTAACCACTAATATTTATAATCCCTTCAATAAAATTCATAACCCTTCATCCCTATAACTCCTAAACCCTTAGACCTATAACCCCCAAGCCTAGCAT
Source organism: Picea sitchensis (assembly GCA_010110895.2). Taxonomy (NCBI): domain Eukaryota; kingdom Viridiplantae; phylum Streptophyta; class Pinopsida; order Pinales; family Pinaceae; genus Picea; species Picea sitchensis. Next base: position 127,746 of record SNQJ01S0013114.1, read on the forward strand.
TTTATCTATATAATCCTTACTTGTAATACCTATAATTTTTAACTCCCAACTGTTGTGACTCATGTTTCTCTTAATCCATATAACCCTTAACACCTTTTAACACCTAATCATTTAACCATCTAACCATTAACATATATAACCCTATCTCTTAACCTATATAATATTTAATTCCTAAAATTCCTAACCCCTATAACCTTTAAAATGTATGACACGTATAACTACAAACCCTTATAACCCATATCAATTTTAACCCTAAGATATAAAACCCCTAAACCTACCAATAATATAACCCATAACTAACCCATGTATCCCTATAACCTTAACTTATATAACAAATAGGCCCACTTTAACACATGCATTACCAACCCTTAACCACAAGAACTAGTAGAACACTTGACCCTTAACTAGCCACTATAAAACATAACTCCAAACATAATAACCACTAAAATATATAACCATAAACATGTGACCCTACAACCCTTAACCCTATATAACTATCACTCTAAATACTAATCCATATAACTCCTAACTCATAAAACCAAGGTAAATCCTAATTCATATAGTCATAAACCATATAACCCTTATCCTCTATATTTTATCACCATTATCAATTTCTAACCACTATAATACCTAACCCTAACTCATACCAATACCAACCACTTAAACCCTTAGAAAGTAACCCATAACCTCCATAATTCATTAAAACTTGTAATGTGTATAACCAATCAACATTGACCCGTATAATGTTTAAATATTATAACTCCCATCCATTAATATATACAAATTTTTATCCCTAATGTCTATAACCACTAAACTCTAACCCTTTGAACCCTTATCATCCCTAAAACTTAACCTATACCTCCTAAAATCCATATCCCATATTTTTCCTATCACCCTTAACAACGAAAAATAAGTAATCTCTAGCATATAATATTTGACCTATATAACCCTTAATACTTATTAAATATATTATGTACACTCTATAATTATTAAAACCTACAGTTATAACCCCAAAAACATTTAATCCCAATCCTTTATTAACTATAACCACTACCATATCTATCACTTAGCATGTATAACCCCTAGCATTTAACCATATAATCCCTAATCAATATAACCCATAATACATAACTTTAGTCACTATGTACTCTTAATGACTAACTAATAACTTTTAACACATGTCACCCTAGTTCCTATGACCCTAAACCTCTATAACACTCCATAACACATAACCCTTTTATAGATTGTGGTCCCATAAACTTAACATCTATAAATTCTAACCCTATGATCCATAAAAAATATCTAACATCTAAGCATTATAATTCCTCACCCCTAGCACATATAATAGTGTACCTCTATAAATCAAATCTATTTCCCTTGTAACCCTTTCAAAACATATAACCCTTACTTCCTAAGATTACTATAACATAAAACCCTTAGGCCTTACCAGTATAACCCATTAACCCCTATCTCTTATGACCCCTTTAACCCCTAGTCTATCATTCCTAACCCATAAAACACTTCAAAAATTGAATATTATAACACTTAACCATTTCATACCTTCACCCCTATTTTATATATAATTTTACCCATCTAACTTATTTAACATATAACCTCTATAATATATGTAACCCTTTCTCTAAATCCTTATGACACCTAACACATATAAACCATAAGGCTCCTAGAAATTAACACATACAACCACTAACCGCTATAACACTTAACCATATAACACCTAACCTATGACATATATGATCCCTATTAACTCTAACCCTTAAACCCTATATCTTGTATTTATAAGAATCTCTTACACATATAACCCCTAACACTACTAGCCCTTGTAAAGCCTAAAATCATTATCACCTCTAACCCTAATCCATATGAACAACATAGATATTAACTATTATAACCCCATACTAACATTTAACCATTAAAATTTAAAATACCTAACACCTATAAATTATAATCCATATCACTTATAATCACTATAATTCTAACAAATATAACCCTTAACTTCTATAATCAAATATCCATATAATTATTAACCCCTATAATTTCCAATCCCTAATCATATAAAACCTAGTCCCTATAACCCTTAAGGAATTTAACCCCAAACTCATTTTAACCATAATATATATAACCATTATACAATCAAATGTTATCATGTATAACCATTAAACCCTATAAACTACTTCTAATTCATATAGACTATAACCCTAACCATAATAGTGGTAAACCCCTATAACAACTACAACATTAACAAACTGTTATAATTAGGAAAATTAAAACATAGCCACTAACCCTTAATTAATAATGAAATCAATCATTACCAACCTTAATCTCTAAATCCAATCACCTCAAGAATCATAACCCTTACCTATTCCCACTTCCAAAACCACTAACACTTATTAAACTTAATCCCTAGATGTCAAATAACTTCAAAATTCTATCACCTATAACCCCAACCCATGTAAATTTTATAACCCCTAACACTTAATTTATATAACCCATAAACCCTAACACCTTCTAACCCATAATCCTTTATTACTTCTCTTAAATTTGAACCTTGATAACCCCTAACTCACAACCCCTTTATGTCATAATATCGATAACCCCTAAAAATTATAAATTTTGTTACTTATCTAACATATATAACCCATATAAGCTTTACCCTTAACCACTATAACCCCTATAAACCCTAGTCCCTTTAAAATCATTAACCCTTATCACACTAGAAAAATAACATTTATAACCCTTATTCTCTAATCCTTATAACCTTTAACCCACACTCATATCTACCCTAAGAATTACAAAAAGTAACCCTAAGCTTACCATTCTACATAAGGACTAGTTATCTTTATGTTTGTAGTTATAACATATATATCCTTCAATAATAGTTTCTACTAACCCTCATCACCTAATACCTATATCTCACATATGTCACCCCAACTCCCAACCTCTATAACCTTAGTTCATATAATTCTTACACCTTGTAACTCTTGTAGCCTATATATCTCAACACCTGACTCCTAACACCTTTAACCCTTATAACCACTATTACATATAACACTAATAGTTAGAGGGTTTACATATAACACTAATAGTTTAAAGTGTTAATAGTGTTTACATATAACCCTCTAACCACTATTACATATAACACTACTAGTTATCCCCTAACCCTTACAATTCCTAATAGTTACAATTTACATATAACACTATAACACTAATAGTTTAGAGTGTTAATAGTGTTTACATATAACCCTCTAACCACTATTATATATAATACTAATAGTTATCCCCTAACCCTTACAATTCCTAATAGTTACAATTTACATAGAAATTTACCTCTTTAATGTTAAACCTATGTCACCTAACCCCAAAACCATTGAGATCTAATACTTGTTTCCATTGTAGACTCTAATTCATAACTCCTAACCCTCAACTGTTAGAACCCATAACCCATTTAACCCTAAATGACTAATCCATGTAACTGTTGATACTGAGAGGGGGGTGAATCAGTATCAAGTACAATTTAAAAACTTTTTCAACTTACACTTCAACCATATTATATATTCAAGTATATCCCATGAAAAATGAACAATTGTAGAAGATTTACACAAATACACCACAATACACCATGCACAATATGTGAGAAATAACCAATAGTTATTGTTCAAGGGAAGTAATGACTTCCAAAGGTAGCTAGAGCTTAAAAATATAAATGGATGGATAAACCTCCAAAAGGAATATATAATCCTCCAATATCAATAGATGGTTGACCTCTCCATCCTTGCCCCTTCCTTCCACCCAAGAATATATGAGAGATAATAAACTTTACATTAAATCATCACCATCAACCAACCATCACATAGAAATTGATAATGATTCCTGAGACTTCTTCAACTTATTTAATTCTTCAATTCTTGGAATACTCTGATCCTATAGATAATATTAATCAATATTAATATTAAAGAGAATGGTATACCTTATTCAATTATGGTTTATTCATGAGAGAGAACTTGTACAGAATGCCCTGCACTCCATATTTAACATCAGATTCTAAAATCCGCACACAAGAAACTAAAACCTCTACTCCTTCCAACGAAATTTGTTTCACTTCATTTGGATTATCTATGAATAAGTTGTGTATTCTTTACCCGAAACACCTATTTATGACTAGCTTCAGGACTAGTCAAAAACCCTATTTTCCACAGAGTGTATCTCCAAAATTATAGGGAATAAACAGCTGAAATTTTTACCACAGGTACCTAGACATGTATTAGAACACATCACCAAAATACTTCATCCTCCCTTTAAATAGAACCTTCTTTACTTCATATTTCCTCTGAAATTAGACTTGTGTGTGTAAAATGAATGTATAATGATATGTATTTATACCCTTTACGTCACTTCCTTTTAACATTAGGGCCAACCTGACACTTTCTTATTTTGTAATTCTTTTCTTTAATTATCTTCAAGGTTGACCTGTATTTCCTTCTTCAATTCACTTTGTTATCTTCAAAAATTCATTTCTTCTCAACCATGAGGATTGACATGACATGCCACCTACCACTGGAAACAACATGATTTATACTATCCATCCATGGGTGTTGTGTCTGCATGTGCATTGTCCTTCTTGTCCAAATACCTTCATCCATATTTCGGTCCAAAACCAATGAATAGGGTTGACATCAATGACAACAACCAATCTTCCATCAATCTCCCCCCTTGTCATTGATGGCAACACTTATGCTCCCCCTATCATCATGATCCCAATTTCTCTCCCCCTTTGACATCAATGGAAAAGAGTAGGGTTTCTCCCCCTGAGTTCAATGACATAAGGTGACCTTCTTATTTGGGGTTACTCCCCCTAAACATGTGGCACTCAATAATACTTCATCCTTATTTTTGGTCTTTGGTAATTTTTCTTCCTTGGAATCCTTTTGTGTGGCTTTTGTCTTCTCTCTCTTGTTCATGTCTAGGATGTATATTTTGTTCGGTCTTCTTGTTGTAGTTTCAACCAATCTTCCTAAGTTATTTTCTCTTATTTTACATTTTCAGGAGTCAAATGTAAGAGTGTATCCTTGATCACTTATTTTGTTGACATTTAAGAGATTATGCTTCATACATTCAACCAAGAGGACTTTTCCTCCTTTTACATTTTCACTTCCAAGATTTATAGTTCCTTTTCCAAGTATTTTTGGTAGATGAGTCATCTCCAAATGCAACATTTCCACCCTATTTCTTCAAGATGACAAATTTTCTTTGATGTCCAGTCATATGAGATGAGAACCCATTGTCTATGAACCATTCATATTATTCTTTTCATTCTTTAGAGACCAATGTTATTCGACAGTTTTCATTGTGTGGAATTTCTTTCCTTTTCCATGTTGTAGTTGGTATAGGGACATTTGGCATATGATTATCTTCCTTCATCTCTCTGCAATCTCGTTCTTTGTGACCAAGATTATTGCACTTGTAACATACAATATTTTGATCCATTAATGGGTCAAATGGATTATAATTTCTATTGACAAGTTTGCAAACATTTCCATATCTACTAGTTTCACCATTCACGTATCTTGCATAGTTATTTCTTTCATTGATTCTACAATTGGTTGCCTTGTGTCCAAAATTTCCATAAGTATAACAATGTCCAAGAAATAAATTTTTATACCTCAGAGTAAGTGATCTTATTTGTGGTGTGGTCCATCTGGGTTCACGATCTATTCTTCTGTAGTTTCCTTCATAACGATTTCTTTCATACCTAATCAGAGAGTATCTTCTTGATTTTTCATTCCTTATGAATTCTAGTCTTCTATATTGTTGTTCAATTTGTTCTGGAGTGTTGGTTTCATCATTTTCATCTTCATCCTCTTGTTATGTTGTCTTCAAATTGTCATTGTATCCTATTCTTGTCTTTTCATTTGGAGATCTTTGACTGCTAAGGATCTCATATAATGTTTTAGTGATTATTTTGAACTTCTTCAACTTTTCTATTGTCAATAGTAGCTCCCCTTTTGTGTGATCCAATTCTTCTTTCAATTTCTCATAATCTTCTAATTTTTTCATCAAGCTATCAATGGTATTTTCAATCTTGTAATTCTCTTCTTCACAACTACTCAATTCACCTTTTAGTATTATGTTTGTGTTTCTAAGCTTTCTATTTTAAGTTTCAACATGCTTCAAATTTTCAAGATTCTCATCTTCATGTTCACTCTCTAAATTGTCTTTATGTCCCCAAAAGGAATCAATGTTGGTTTCTTCATCTGAATCTTCTTTAGAAATCTTGTGATCATCATCCTGGGTTTATTGGGTTATGAAGAGGACGTCTCCTCCATCATTGTCTTCTTCATCACTCTCATCTGAGGAGATGTCATAATCCTTGGAGTAGAAGCTCTTTTTATTGTTGAGACTTATCTTCTTATAGTATCCATTTTCAACAATATGTTTTATTCTAGAACAGTTAAAGCATTTGAGAGGAGACTTACCTTTGTATATTCCACTTCCCTTCTGGAACCTTCTTAATAAATTTTCTATTTCTTCATCAAGGTCATTATCCTTGTATTTTTTCCTCTTTATGGATTTAAAGGCTGCTTCATTGTTTGGCTGGTCACTTTCTATACCTGTTCTCATTTCATATGCTATAAGAGACCCATTTAATTCATCCATTTTCATTTTGGTCAAGTCCCTAGTTTATTCAATGGTGAAGACCTTAGCATCATACTTCAAGATAAGTAATGTCAACACTTTTTGTACAACCAAGGATTCATCGAGCTATTCACCTAATCTTCTAATAGAATTAACAACTTCATAAACTCTAAGAAAATAGGTTGCAATATCTTCCTTTTCATCCATCTTCAAATTTTCAAATTCTACTCTATGTCGTTGAAGCTTGACCTGCTTAACTTTTGGATCACCTTCATAGATACTCTTGAGTTTGTCCCATACCTCTTTTGTAGTGTTGCACCCCATCACTTTGCTAGCAATGGTTGGTGCCAATGCTCCTAGAATAACATGTATGTCTTTTGAATTACAACTTATAAGCTTCTTCACATTTTGATGTGTTGGAGCATTATTTGGGATTACATAGCCATTTACAACTGAGTACCAAATGTCTACTCCCAAAGTTGTTAGGTAAGTTTTCACTCTATCACTCCAATATGCATAATTTCTTCCATCAAATATTTGAATCCCATTTGAAATGTTCTCATGGTCATTCATATCTACTCATCATTTTCCTTCTAGTGGTTAAACTGTTTTGAAGGCAACCTGCTCTGATACTAATTGTTGATACTGAGAGGGGGGTGAATCAGTATCAAGTAAAATTTCAAAAAACAATCAACTTATACTTCAACCGGATTATATATTCAATTATATCCAATGAGAAATGAACAATAGTAAAAGACTTACACAAATAAACCACAACATGCCATGCAAAATATGTGATAAATAACCAATAGCTATTTCTCAAGCGAAGTAATGACTTCCAAAGGTAGCTAGAGCTTCCAAATATAAAGGGAGGGATAAACCTCCAAAAAGAAGATACAATCCTCCAATATAAATATATGGTTTACCTCTCCATCATTTCCCCTTCCTTCCACCCAAGAACATATGAGAGATAATAAAACTTTACATTAAATCATCACTATCAACCAACCATCACATAGAACCTGATAATGATTCCTATGACTTCTTCAACTTCTGAAATTCTTCAATTCTTGGAGTACTCTGATCCTATAGATAATATTACTCAATGTATTCTCTGAAACTTTTCCACATTTCACTCCTTGAATCCTCCACAAAAAGAATTTATAGATAGAATGGTAGACCTTATTCAATTCTGGTTTATTCAGGAGAGCGAACTTGTACAGAATGCTCCGTGCTTAATATTTAACATCAGATTCTAAAATTTGCACAAAAGAAACTAAACCTCGTACTCTTTCAAATGAAATTGGTCTCAATTAATTTGGATTCTCTATGAATATGTTATGACATTGTTACCCAGAACACTTGTTTATGACTAGCTTTAGGACTAGTAAAAAACCCTATCTTCTACAGAGTGTATTTCCAAAATTATAGCGAATAAAGAGCTGAAATTTTTACCACAGGTACCTACACATCTCTTAGAACACATCACCAAAATTATTCATCCTCCCTTGAAATAAATCCTTCTTTACTTCAGATTTCCTCTTAAATTCGACTTGTGTGTGTAAAATGAATGTATAATGATATGTATTTATACCCTTTATGTCACTTCCTTTTAACATTAGGGCCGACCTGTACTTCCCTCTTCAATTTATTTTGTCATATTCAAAAATTCACTTCACCTTAACCATGAGGATCCACATGATGTGCCACCTACCACTAGAAACAACATTATTTATACTATCCATCCATGGGTGTTGTGTATACATGTGCACTGTCCTTCATGTCCAAATACCTTCATCAATATTGTGGTCCAAAACCAATGACTAGGGTTGACATCAATGAGAACAACCAATATTCCAATAGTAACTCATAACTTATATAATGCTTAACACTATATGCATGTATCCTAGGGAATAGTTGGCTTTATGTTTGTACTTGTAACATGTATATCGTTATAATAKAAGTGGACYAATTTAATCATCGAATTCCTATCATMTTTAACATGCCACCCMTWACACCTAACCTCTATAACCTTATTTMATATAATGCTTACACCTTGMAACTCATGTGACCTATMTATCAACACCTAAATCCTAATCCATGTAACCCTTATAACCACTATTACATATAACACTAATCCCTAGAAAACTTGTAAAACAAAACCCAAAAACCTATAATCCTTGAACTCTATAAAATATATATCCCTTAGAACCCATAACACTCCCAACCCCAATAGGAAAATAATTTCTATCCCTTAACCCCTATAACCATTAAACCCTAACAAATATAAACTTAAAATAACCGCAATAACTGAGTCACTGCTAACTTATATAACACTTAAATAATCCTTATAATGCTTAATCCCTAAAATTTACATGACCTAAAACTTATCCCCTATAATCTATGTTTCTTATAAAAACCTAATGTGCATAAACCCTAACTACCCATTTATACCACAAATTTTATAACCCCTATTTTTCTAATAAGTATAAACCCATATAACCATTAATTCCTAAAACTTATAAGTGTTATTAGATTCCCTATATAATGCATATTACTTATAATCACTATCATCCCTAACAAATATAATTTCTCAACCTCTATAATTCATTATCCATACAATTCTTAACATTTATAATTTTGAATCCCTAATCATATAAAACCTAGTCCCTATAACCATTAAATAATTTAACCTCTAAATCATTTTAACCATAACCTATATAACCATTATACCCTCAACTATTATCATGTGTAACCATTAAAACCTATAACCCATGAGCCATACAGACTATAACCCTTAACCATAATTGTTGTAAACCGCTATAACCACTACAATATTAACACCTAACCCCTAATAATTAGGAAACTTAAATCATAACCACCAACTCATAATAACTAATGAAATTAATCATTATTCGGACATTAATAAAATTATCTTATCTTATCTTATCTTAATATTTAAATCCAATCACCTAAATCACCATAACACTTACTAACGCAGTCACGCCACCCAGGCACGTCCGCTCACATGACCTCCTTTTTCCTCGGCCCGAAGAAATGAAAAGCTCTTCTAATTCCCTATCGGGAATTTTCCACACCCACAACAGTTCTTCAAAATATCTCCCTTAATGATTGGGAAATCAAACTTCATGATTTCGCGAGTCCTGTGGTCGAGTGTTTTTGGATTCTCAAAACCCCAAACCCTGATGCAAGTCAACGTTGATATTTTGTGCCCCTATCGGAGTTTCTCTTGTCATAATTTCGGCACTTGCGATGTTTCAAACACTTTTCTTTACCAAACCCCAAACCCCAATATGCCGATATGCTTCTTTTTCTTCTTTATCCCCTCTTGGATAAACTTTCGGTCCACATGACCGCTAATCCATAAGACTACAGTCTTACCTGCTGTTGGAGTTTCGGACTTCGCAGGATTGAAATGTATGGAACCTTCGTCCTTAGGATCCCCGATCCTCTGAACCTCGATATGTCGTTGCACTGACACACGCGCAGGTCAAATCTTCAACAGCTGTACCCCATCATTATTTCGGATATCGCGGGATCGCAAATCCAAGTGAAAATTTTCCCTCAGAGCTTCACTTCCCAAAACCCCGATGAAATCTGCCACCTGTCCTCCTCGCCGACTTCTGTGGCTCCCACTCCTTTATCCTGTCGGGAAATCGTGTTTCGGAGTTTCACGATTCCCACTGTTATGGTTCCCAAGAATCACAAAACGTCGATTCCCGATGCACGCAAGGGTTGACTCTTCCATGTCACTATCCCCTCGTCAGTTTTTTCAGACATTGCGAGATCACGATTCCTGATGCAACGATTTCTTTGTCCCCGACATTCCCGAAATGCCGAACCCCGACTCCTCTCGGATCCTCTGACGCATGTCCTCCCTGATATCCACAGCTAGGACTTCATCGATGTTTCAAGACCTGAAAAGTATCAAGTCTCTTGACTTTTGAAACCTTGATGCTTCAATATCCCGATGCCTCTCCGGGACTTTCCTCTGCTCTGTAGGACTTAACACCAGCTCAACCTCTGCCTGATTGAACGGCTGACGGGAAACCCAACAACGATCCTACGACTCTCTATCCTCCCGAGCTTAACCTCCTGGTGTGGCCATAACCTCCTCGTTACTCTGGTGCATCTGATGGCTAGCGAATTTTTCACGAATCCCCTCCACGAGATCCTGACCGTCAATTTATCCTCCTTGAGGATTTCTTGAAAAAATGACCAAGTGTTCCTCTGCGCTCTCTCGTACTCCTGCATGCAACCCTGCAACACTGGATTTAGATGCTCCATAGAACGAACTCCCTCTGCAATCCTTCCTTAGGTTCTGAAGGTTTTATCCCTCTTAAGCTTTCTCCAACTTCTTGGTCTCTTAGAAAAAGAACCCTTTGCACACCTTCCCTGCGGCAACATGAAAACACTTCAAGTGTTTGGGTTTCTTCGACCCTGTGCACACCTGCAACAACATTCCTTCAAAGCTTCTACTTAGATTCATGACTGAGACTCTTACTTAGCCAGCACACCCTTGGCATGGCTTCAGTAACCCAATTTTACTTATGGGTGAACGAGAACAAGAGTTAAACTAACTGAGCCTCCGTCAATGCACACCTTGTGTATGTTTTCGACTGCACTCCTTGCAGGAATCCTCACTCAGATAGAGAAACAATTGAAACTCATTTGTTCCTCCCCTCAGATTTCAAACTCAAACATGAAATCACATACACAACAATAAAGCAAATGCATAAAAGGAAAACAAACACTCATGAGCACATCATTTAACATCAAGACACAGAGAAAAGACAAAAAAAAAACCATGGATTTGAATCAAATCCTTCTATTAATTCAAGATCTATACATGGATGTTCTTCTACAGCTCTCTGCTATTCTCCTGTGCTCTTCCTGCTTCAATAATCATGCCTCTTCTACAATGTACAATGAGGGTGTCTATATTCGTTTTCCCTCCTTTGTACAATTGTAAAATCTATGAATTCAATTCTACCTACTTATATTTACTACTATAAATGCCTCCATATACTTCAGATGATAGAGGGGCGCTCAAGGTATGATTACAATATACAAAAGTGCTCCTTCATAAATTTCCTCATTTAATGTTCGCGCAACAGTTCCAAGGTGTTTTTTTCAAAAAATTGTGTTGGACGCCTTACATCTGTCCTTTGTCTTCTGTGCTGGCTCGCTTGGCATGAGGGATGCTCCTGCATCATACTCCCTCGCTTGAAAACTTTCATCGGATCCTGTCCATGAGCTCCTACAGGGTCTGTCCATGCTTCAGAATCTCTGCTTCATTTTCCTAGCTGGCATCTTCCACTGGATGGCCCTTCCATTTGACCAAATACTCATAGTATTCTTTCCTCCTGATCTTCTTACTAACTCTCTTGTCCAATATGTTCTCCATCTGCGACTTCTCTGCAATAGGCATCTGCTTCTGCCAGTGAACCTCTGTCTGTTCATCACTTGTTCTGGTATCCTCAAGTTTATATGGGTATAAATATGCAACATTGAATATCAAGGATATTCCGATCCCATCTGGTAACTCGATCTCATAAGCATTTTCCCCCAATTTTTCAAGACTTTACATGGCCTGATTTTCTTCATTTTCAATTTATTGTATCTTCCCCTCGCGAACCTCTCTTTCCTCAAATGTGCCAGAACTAATTCATCAACTTTGAACTGAAGTTGTCTCTTCCGTTGGTCGGCTCTGTGCTTATATTTGTGACTTGAATCTAGCAATCGCTGCTTCACCTGGCTGTGAAGTTCTTTCATCGCCTTTGTGAACTCTTTGGCACTTGCGCTCCTAGTCGTAGTCTGTTTCGAATCCCTTAATTCAGAAACTCCTCTCGGTTGCGTGCCATACACAATATGAAATGGACTTTGGCCTGTGCTCCTGTTCACTGAGTCATTATATGGGAATTCTTCCTGCTGCAATATACTATCCCACTGGTTGTGGTGCTCCGTCACCAAGCTTCTCAGCATGTCTCCTAGACTTTTGTTCACCACTTCTGTTTGCCCATCCGTCTGAGGATGATAGGTAGAACTAAACATCAAGTTAGTCCCCATCTTCTTCCACAGTATCCTCCAGAAATGTCCCATGATTTTTGTATCTCTGTCCGAAACTATACTTCTGGGTAAGCCATGAAGTCGAACGACCTTTTTGAAAAACAAATTTGCGATGTGAGTCGCATCACTGGTTTTCTGGCATGGCATAAAATGTGCCATCTTGGAAAATATATCCACTACCACAAAGACTAAATCAAATCCTCTTTGTGTCCTTGGCAATCCCAATACGAAATCCATGTTGATTTCATCCCATGGCCTCTTGGGTATGGGTAATGGTTGATAGAATCCTGCATTTTGCTTTCTTCCCTTTGAACGCTGGCAAATTTTGCATCTGTTTACAAGCCTCTTGACCTCTGACTGTATCCCTGGCCAAAAGTATGACTCACTCAGCTTTTCAAATGTCTTATCATGACCGAAGTGTCTGGCCAATCCTCCATTGTGTTTCTCCTTTAACAGATTCTCCCTCATGGAGCAATTTGGAATACACAACTGATTTCCCTTGAACAACAATCCTTCCTAGATCACATACTCTATCCACTGCTTCTATCTCTAAGAACTGGATTCTCAGCTACTCCATACGCTTCTTTAAAATCTTTATCATCTACATACATGCCCCTGAGATCATCAAAGCCTAACGTCCTGACTTTGAACTCTTTCATCAACAAACATTTCCTGCTCAAAGCATCAGCCACTTTGTTAGAAGTACCCGAAATATGCTTAATTACAAAAGTGAAATTCTACATGTATTTGACCCACTTAACATGCCTCTGATTCAACTTCTCCTGTTGAGTCACAAACTGTAATGCATGGTTATCACTATATAAAAAAAAATCCTTTGGAATCAAATAGTGCCTCCATTTTTTCAATGCCTGTATGATGGCATAGAATTCCTTATCATACGTGGAGTACTTTTCTTTTGCTTCATTCAACTTCTCGCTGAAATATGCAATCGGTCTGTCCTCCTGACTCAAGACCACTCCTATGGCAAACCCGCTTGCATCACATTTCACCTGAAATGTCTTTTGAAAATCCGGCAACACCAGAATTGGTTGTTCTGCAATATTCCGTTTCAACAAATTGAAACTCTTCTCACCCTCTTCAGTCCAATAAAAAGATTTATGTCTTTTCTTCACTGTATCCATCATTGTTGTGCTAATCCCACTGAAATTTCTGATGAAGTTCCGGTAGAAACTAGCCAGTCCATGAAAACTCCTCACCTCAAAAATATTTCTCGGTGATGTCCAATTTTTAATTACCTCCACTTTATCTAGATCCATCTTCAATTCATTCGCAGATATAATAAATCCCAAGTAAATGAGTTCTTTCTTCATAAATGAAGATTTCCTCATGTTAATCAACAACTTCTCCTGCTGTAGCTTCTTCATTAATGTAGCTAAATGCTTCAGATGTTCTGCCTTTATGTTGCTGAAAATTAATATGTCATCTAGATACACAATGAAAAACTTCCCGATGAATTCCCTCAGGACTTCATTCATTAACCTCATAAAGGTACTCGGTGCATTTTTCAAGCCAAATGGCATGAAAATCCATTCATACATTCCTTCCTTGGTTTTGAAGGTCGTCTTCCACTCATCGCCTTCCCTCATGTGAATCTGGTGATATCCGCTTTTCAGATCAACCTTTGAAAAGTATTTTGCTCTGCTCAAGCAATCCATTAAATCATCCATCGACGGCAATGGAAACCTGTACCTGATGGTTATATTGTTGATGGATATTGACTCGGTACACATTCACTAGCCTCCATCTTTTTTTGGACTGAGTACCGTTGGAATGGCACAAGGGCTCAAACTTTCCCTGACCAATCCTTTGTCTAGCAACTCCTAGACCAGCTTCTTGACCTCTTCATTTTCTTGCGGTGTCAACCTGTACGTGGATTTATTCAGAAAATTAGCTCCTGGTATGAGGTCTATATGATGACTCACACTCCTCATCAGTGGCAACGAATGAGGTAATTCATCCACATCGATGTCAGCGAACTCTTCCAGTAGTTCCTGAATTTCTCCTGGAAAATCGTCTACTCTCATGCTAGTCAAAATGATCCTTGGTTTCCTGACCACAAAAAATTGTGGATCTTCTTTATTCCTCACCTCCGTAAGAATTTCCTTCCCACTCATGAGGAGTACAGTATTTCTCCCTTCTGGTTTTACCTCCTTATCTTTTATTGGAAGCAACATGTGTGTCCTCCCATTCTTCTCTAGAGTATACGTATCATCTTACCATCATGAATTACATTCCTATCATATTTCCATGGTCTGCCCAACAATAAATGACAGACATCCATAGGAATAACATCACAGATTATTTTATCATTATACCCTCCTATTTTGAATTCAACTAAACACTGTTTAGTGACATTTACCTAATGTCCCTTCTATAGCCATGAAACTTTGTATGGACTTGGGTGATCAGTCGTCTTCAGCTCCAGCTTCTCTACCATCTCGGTTGAAATGAGATTATCTGTGCTACCACTATCCACGATAAACTTGCATACCCTGCCATTGGTTTTGCAAGCAGTTCTGAAAAGGCTGGTTCTTTGAGCTGAGTCCTCCACCTCCTTCTCGGGTGTTAAGAGAACCTTACGCATCATCAATGACCTTCCACCTTCTGCATCTTCTGCTTCAACATCTCGCCTCTGTGCCTCGATGATGTGAGCTTCTCCAATTTCTTTCTTTTTCTCTGAACACTCGAATGAATTGTGCCCATTCATTCCACACGTGAAGCATGTGATTACTCCACCTCTTCCTCTTCCTCTACCTCTAGTACGAGGAAACATGTTATTATTAGCGTATCCTCCGCTCTACTCTGTATGCTTCCCTCTTTGTTCAGTGTGTTGGCCTTGATGTGAACTTCCACCTCTCTTAGTTCTAGTCTGAGGCTTTTTCCAGTTGTCCTTGGGCTTCTGGTATTTATCTTGGGCAATCGATTTTCCCTTGGGCTGACTCCTGCCTCGGCCTCGATGACCTTTCTTATGGCTCATCTTCTCTTCATCTTTCAAACCAATTGATAAGCATCCTCCACCGTTTGGATGGTTTCCATACTCATCTCGTCTTGGATATCGTATCTCAGGCCATTCATATACCTATCAACTTTTTCATCATCATTCTCCCGATGACCTGCCTTGATGTTCAGTCGATAGAATTCCTCCGTGCATTCTTTTAATGTCATCAACTTCTATCTTAGGTTCTGCATCCTCCTGAACAGAGTGATTTTATAATCTCTGGGGATGAAATTTGCCTTCATCTTTGCAATCATTTGATCCCAACTTTTAATTTTCTACTTACCCTTGCAACGTCTATCTTCTTGTAGCTTGTTCCACCATAATGTTGTGTGTCCCTTCAATATCATGAAAACATGTCTAACTTTCTTATCCTATTCGACATCTTCATAATTGAAGTATGTATCCAGAGCTCTAATCCAATCTAGAAGCTCTTCTGCATCCAGATTCCCCTCATAAACTGGAATGCCCATCTTCATTTTTGCACCCATCTATGCAATATCTTTGATTAGACGTTCATTTGTTGCATCCTCAGTTGCAACTTCTTCTCCATGTTCAGCTTCAACTTCACCCTCTGAATAGCTAAGATCCCCCGCACTAGCTGTGCATCTTTGCGTTGTCTCCATATCTTCGAGTCTATCTCGTGGATCACGTATCTCTCTCTCCATTTCTAGATTATGCGCTTGCCTACCCCTTCTCCTTGGGTTTTCTCTTTCCTCTGGATCAGGTGACTGTCTATCCTGTCTCCTTGGCAGCATGGTGAATTTCCTTCTTCTCTTCTACAGAAAGAAAAGAAATTTTATTTCTCTGATACCACTTAACGCAGTCGTTCCACCCAGGCATGTATGCTCATAGGACCTCCTCTTTCCTCGGCCCAAAGAACTAAAAATCTCTTCTAATTCCCTATCGGGAATTTTCCACACCCACAACATTTCTTCAAAATATCTCCCTTAACGATTGGGAAATTGGACTTCACAATTTCGCGAGTCCTGTGGTCAAGTGTTTTTGGATTCTCAAAACCCCAAACCCCGATGCAAGTCAACGCTGATCTTTCGCGCCCCTATCGAAGTTTCTCCTGTCAGGATTTTGGCACTCGCGATGTTTCAAACACTTCACTTTACCAAACCCCAAACCCCGATATGTCAATACGCTTCTTTTTCTTCTTTAGCCCCTCCTAGCTAGACTTCCAGTCCACATGACCGCTAATCCATAAGACTACAGTCTTACCTCCTGTCAAAATTTCAGACTTTGTGGGATTGAAATGTATGGACCCTTCGTCCTCAGGATCCCCGATCCTCTGAACCCTGATATGTCGTTGCACTGACACACCCACAGGTCAACTCTTCAACAGTTGTACCCCATCGTTATTTCAGATATTGTGGGATAGCAAATCCAAGTGCAAAGTTTCCCTTGGAGCTTCACTTCCTGAAACCCTGATGAAATCTACCACCTATCCTCCTCGCTGACTCCTGTGGCCCCCACTCCTTTAGCCTGTCAAGAAATCGTGTTTTGGAGTTTTTCGATTCTTGCTGCTATGGTTCCCAAGAATTAAAAAATGTCGATTCCCGATGCCTGCAAGGGTTGAATCTTCCACATCACTATCCTCTCGTCGGTTTTTTCGGACATCACAAGATCGTGATTCCTGAAGCAACGATTTCTTTGTCCCCAGGATTCCCGAAATGCTGAACCCCGACTCCTTTCGGATCCTCTGATGCGTGTCCTCCCTGAGATCCATGGTTAGGACTTCATCAGTGTTTCGAGATGTGAAAAGTCTCATGTCTCTTGACTTCTAAAACCCCGATGCTTCAATATCCTGATGCCTCTCTTGGACTTTCCTCTGCTCTGTAAGACTTAACTCCAGCGTAACTTCTGCCTGATTGAACGGTTGACGGGCAACCCAACAATGATCCTACAACTCTCGATCCTCCTCAGCTTAACCTCGTGGTGTGGCCATAACCTCCTCGTTACTCTGGTGGATCTGACGGCTGGCGGATTTTTCACGAATCCCCTCCACAAGATCCTAATCGTCAATTTCTCCTCCTTGAGGATTTCTTGAAAAAATGACCAAGTGTCCCTCTGCGCTCTCTCGTACTCCTGCGTGCAACTCTACAACACTGGATTTATATGGTCCATGGCACAAACTCCCTGTGCAATCCTTCCTTAGGTTTTGAAGGTTTTATCCCTCTTGATCTTTCTCCAACTTCTCGGTCTCTTAGAAAAAGAACCCTTTGCACGCCTTCCCTACGGAAACCTGCAAACACTTCAAGTGTTTGGGTTTCTTCGACCTTGCGTACACTTGCAACAACAGTCCTTCAATGCTTCTACTCAGATTCATGATTGAGACTCTTCCTTAGCCTGCGCACCCCTGGAACAGCTCCAGTAACCCAATTTCACTTATGGGTGAATGAGAACAAGAGTTAAACTACCTGAGCCTCCATCAACGCACACCTTGCAGACGTTTTCGACTGCACTCCTTGCAGGATTCCTCACTCAGATAGAGAAATAATTGAAACTCATTTGTTCCTCCCCTCAGATTTCAAACTCAAACATGAAATCACATACACAGCAATAAAGCAAATGCATAATAGGAAAACAAACACTCATGAGCACATCATTTAACATCAACACACAGAGAAAAGACAAAAAAAAAACCATGGATTTGAATGAAATCCTTCTATTAATTCAAGATCTATACATGGATGTTATTCTACATCTCTCTGTTATTCTCCTGTGCTCCTCCTACTTCAATAATCATGCCTCTTCTACAATGTACAATGAGGGTGTCTATATTCGTTTTCCCTCCTTCTTTCTACAACTGTCAAATCTATGAATTCATTTCTACCTACTTACATTTACTACTATAAATGCCTCCATCTACTTCAGACGAGAGTGGGGCGCTCAAGGTATGATTACAATATACAAAATCACTCCTTCATAAATTTCCTCATTTAATGTTCGCGCAATAGTTCCAAGGTGTTTTTTTCAAAAAATTGTGTTGGACGCCTTAGAACTATCCTTTGTCTTCCACACTGGATCACTTGGCGTGAGGGATGCTCCTGCATCACTTACCTATTCCAACTTCCAAAACCAATAACATTTATAAACCTTTATACCTATAAATTATATAACTACAAACCTATATCACCTATATCCCCAACCTTTGTAAATTTTATAACTAGTGACATTTAATATATACAACCCATAAACCCTAACACCCTAACCCATAATCCCTATTACTTATCCAAACTTGAACCTAGATAACCACTAACTTGCAACTCCTTTATGCCCCAATATCAATAAACCCCAACATGTATAAAACTTGCTATTTATGTAGCCTCTATAACCCATAATATTTATAAACCCTATAAGAGTTACCCCTTAACCACTATAACCTCTATAAACCGTAAGCCTTTATATTGTCTAACCTCGATAACACTACAAAACTAACATTTATAACACTTAATCTCTAATCCTTATAACCCTTAATATGCACTCATATCTACTAACACAACCCTCCCAACCCGCAGGTTGGAAGTCCACGCACACAGGATCGCTCTATTCCTCTGGCCCAAAGAGCTCTCTAGAACTGGCTCTTCTATTTCCCTTTCATGAAATTTACAACCACAGAAAACCTCGACGAATCTCCCTTCACACTTCGAGAGATCTAACTTCACGACTTCGCGAGTCTTGTGGTCAAGCGGCTCTGCCTTTAGACCTCTAAACACCAATATGTTGAGTTCTGATAAATGATGGAACACTAAGGTTCTTCCTCCACAAGAAATCAACAGTTCTGGAGCTTTCCCTTGATCCAACGGTCAACACTATTTCATGCACCGGGAACTCGATATACAAGAGCTCTATGTCTCTTCTACCTTACAGTCTTGAAATCCCGAAAGACTTGTGTGCTTGCTACGGGTCCCACAATCCTTATCGGGAACCTCCATGTTCTTCCACGCGTCTCTTCACCAACTCTCCAGCTGATGTGGGCTTCTGCCACCTGTCACCTACTCATGATCTGCTAGCCCATGTAATTTCACTATTTCGGTTATCGGGGGTCCTAGACTCGCGATCCCAACCTTATGTCACCGCGAACCCTGAATTCCCAAATGTCGATGTTCTCTCTTTCGTGTTTTAGGGATTTAATCTGCCAACCTCTTGGCTTACCCTCATTCATTCAAACTCCGACATGCCGAATTTCTTGGATCCTGCCACGTGTCATGAATCCAAGGGTCGAAGCTTCGGTCCTTCCACCCACGAAACCCTAAAATGGAATTTCATGAGTAGATCCAACAGTCCTCGTTGGCGTGAATCTACGACCCTCTCTCTCCTGAGCTTCCACTTGCAGAAACGACCACCGTAACCCCCTTGCTCCTCCGTGAAATCTGACGGCTTGCAAGATTTCACGAATTCTCTATGAAGAATCTTGACCGTTTTCTTCTCCCTTTAAGAACTTTTGCACTCTTAAACAAAGTGTTTTTTTCCACAGAACTTAACCGCCTACAACAAAAACTTGCGACGCCTCCTTTCAATGCCTCAAGGCACCAACCTTCTGTGCTTTTCCTTGACAACTACGAAGACTCTATCCCTCCTGAATTTTCTCCAACCCTGAGTCTTAAAGAAGTCTCCTGCATGCACTCCTTGTGGAAAATCCTTCAATTACTTCAAAGAATTGAAGTCCCTCGACTCTGCGCACTCCTTGCAGCAGCAGTCTCTCAACATTTTTTTAGGTCTTACAAACCTTGAAACTACCCTTGACCTGTGCACACTTTGCATGGCTCCAGTGCCTAACTGCACTTCTGAGGAAATGAGAACAAAATATATCATATCTAAGCTTTTAGAGACAAGCCTCTGAACCCTTTGTCAACGCACTCCTTGTGAACAATTCAACTGCACTCCTTGCAGGAATTCTTGCTCAGATAGAGAAACAATTGAAACTCATTTCCCTTTCTCTCTCTTAGACTTCAAACACAAAGCATGAAATCATATACACATCATATAAATCAAATGTATAACAAAAAGTAAACATCCATGAGAATAATATTCAACATGCATACACAGAGAACAATACGACACCATGAATTTGAATCGAAGCTCTTTCTATTA
The DNA here is from genome assembly GCA_010110895.2 of Picea sitchensis. NCBI lineage: Eukaryota > Viridiplantae > Streptophyta > Pinopsida > Pinales > Pinaceae > Picea > Picea sitchensis. The sequence goes on from SNQJ01S0013114.1 coordinate 148,606, forward strand.
ATTCAAATCTCTGTACATGGGTGTTTTCAACTTTAGTTCTCTTCTCTCTTATCTATGCTCTATGCTCATAATAATCTTACAATTATACAATGAGGGTGTCTATATCTTGTTTCCCTCTTGCATTCTAAAACTATCTAATCTAGAATTAAATTCTATCTACCTACATTAACTTTGCATAAATGCCTCTATCTACTTCAGATGAGAGACGGATGCTCAAGGTATGATTACAATAATACAAGCATCCCTCCACTTAATGATGTCATTAATATTTCAAAACATTTTCAAAAAATGTGCTCAGTGCTTTTCTAGCTATCTCTTATCTCTGTGCTGGCTCGCTGCTAGCTATGCTTGCATGCCCTTGCAATGCTCCTACATCATACTCCCTTGCTTGAAATTTTTCATGGGCTCCTATCCATGAGATCGCGCATGGTGTGTCCATTCTTATGTATTTCGGTTTCATTCTCCCATCTGGAATCTTCAACTGTATGGCCCTTCCACTTGACCAAGTATTCAAAGTATTTCTTTTGCATGGTCTTCTTACCAATTCTTTTGTCTAGTATGTGCTCCATATGTGGCTTTTCTGCAACTGGCATTTATTTTGTCCACTGAACCTCTGGCTGTTCATTTCTTTCTTCTTCTTCCTAAGATTTATGAGGGTACAAATCTGAGATGTTGAATATTGGAGAAATTTTGATCCCATCAGGTAATTCAATCTCATATGTGCATTTGCCCCAAATTTCTTCAAGACCTTACATGGCCCAATATTCTTCATCTTTAGTTTATTATATGTTCCTCTCGGGAACCTTTCCTTTCTCAAATGTGCAAGGATCAAATTGCCAACTTCAAACTGAAGTTCTCTCCTATGTTGATTTTCTCTCCGCTTATATTCTTGGCTCGAATGTTGCAATCCCTCCTTCACCTGACTGTGAAGCTCCTTCATCACCTCTGCAAAATATTCTGCACTAGCACTCCTAGTCCCAGTCTATTCTGAATCCCTCATCTCAGAAACTCCTCTCGGTTGCATTCCATAGACAATCTAAAATGGACTCTGCCCTGTTCTCCTATTAAGAGAGCTTTTATAAGAAAACTCCGCCTGTGGTAATATATTGCCCCACTGACTATGGTGTTCTGTCACCAAGCTTCTCAACAAGTCTCCTAAACTCTTGTTCATGAATTCTGTCTATCCATACGTCTGAGGATGATAAGCTGAACTAAATGAAAATTTTGTTCCTAGCTTCTTCCATAAGGTTCTCCAGAACTGTCCTACGAACTTAGTGTCTCGATCCAAAACTATGCTCTTTGGAAAGCCATGAAGTCAAATGACTTCTTTGAAAAACAGGTTCGCAATGTGAGTTGCGTCACTGGTTTTCTGACATGGAATAAAATGTGCCATTTTGGAAAATCTATCCACCACCACAAAGATTGAGTCAAACCTTCTTTGTGTTCTTGGCAACCCCAAAATGAAGTCCATGTTGACTGCATCCCACGACCTTTCAGGTATGGGTAATGGTTGATAAAAACCTACATTCTAACTATTTCCTTTTGAATGTTGACAAATTCTACATCTGTCCACAAATATTTTGACATCTGCTCACATTCCTGGACAAAAATATGACTCAAACAACTTTGCGAACGTCTTGTCATGACCAAAATGTCTGGCCAATCCTCCACTATGTTTCTCCTTTATCAAATTCTCCCTCATGGAGCATTTTGGAATACAAAGTTGATTAACTTTAAATAATAATCCTTCCTATATCATGTATTCTGCCCATTGGCTTCTATCCTTGAGAATTGGATTCTCAGCTTCTTCATAAACCTCTTTAAAATTTGGATCATATCTGTACATGTCCCTAAGATCATCAAAACCCAATGTTTTGATTCTGAACTCTTGCAATAACAAACATTTCCTACTCAAATGATCAACAACTTTGTTAGCAGTACCAGAAATATGTTTAATCACAAAAGTGAAATTTTGCATATGTTCAACCCATTTTACATGTCTTTGATTCAACTTCTCTTGTTGAGTCACAAATTGCAATGCATGATTATCACTGTAGAAGACAAACTCTTTAGGAATTAAGTAATGTCTCCATTTCTTCAATGCTTGAATAATAGCATAGAAGTCCTTGTCATACGTGGAGTATTTGACTTTGGCTTCATTCAACTTCTCGCTGAAATATGCTATCGGCCTATCTTCTTGACTCAAGACAACCCTTATTGCAAATCCACTTGCATCACATTTCACTTGAAATGTCTTTTGGAAATCAGGCAACACCAGAATTGGTTGTTCTATAATTCTCCTTTTCAACAAATTAAAACTCTTCTCAGCCTCTTCTGTCCGGTGAAAATATTTGTGTCTTTTCTTCAATGTGTCCATCATCGGTGCACTAAATCCACTGAAATTCCTAATGAATTTTTGGTAGAAACTAGATAATCCATGAAAACTTCTCACCTCAAAGATATTCTTTGGTGACGGCCAATTCTTGATTACCTCCACCTTATCTGGATCCATCCTCAACTTATCTGCAGAAATAAAAAAACCTAAATAAATGAGCTATGTCTTCATGAATGAGGACTTATTCATATTTATCAACAACTTCTCTTGCTGTGACCTCTTCATCACTGTAGCCAAATGTTCCAAATGCTCTACCTTTGTTTTACTAAAAATCAGTATGTCATCAAGGTACACAATGACAAATTTTCCGATGAAATCCTTCAAGACTTCATTCATCAATCTCATGAAAGTACTCAGTGAATTTGTTAAACCAAATGGCATGAAAAGACATTCGTATAACCCTTCATTAGTTTTGAATGTTGTCTTCCATTCATCACCTTCCCTCGTGCGGATCTGATGATAACCACTTTTCAAATCAATCTGGAAAAAAAAATTGGCCCCACTCAAGCAATCCATCAAATCATCCATCCTTGGCAATGGAAATATGTACTTGATGGTTATCTTTTTGATTTCCCTCGAGTCAGTAGACATCCTCCAGCCTCCATCTTTCTTTGGACTAAGTACTATTGGAAAAACACACGGACTCAAGCTTTCCCTGACCAAACCTTTGTCCAACAAATCCTAGACTTGTCTTTTGACCTCTTCATTCTCCTGTGGCATTAATCTGTATTCTTCTTTGTTTGGAAAACTAGCTCTAGGTATGAGATCAATATGATGACTCACACTTCTGATCAGTGGCAACCAACGAGGTAGTTTGTCCACTACTATGTCAACAAAATCCTCCAGCAGTTCCTGAACCTCTTTTGGTAACGCATCTACCCTTGTGTTGGTTAAACCAATCTTTGACTTCTTGACGATAATGAATTGTGGTTCCTCCTTCTTCTTAACCTCTGTAATAAGTTCCTTCCCACTCATGAGAAGTACAGTGTTGCTTACTTCAGGCTTCACCTCTTTATCTTTGATCAGAAACAACATTTGAGTTCTCCCATTTTTCTCTAGGGTGTATGTTTTCATTCTCCCATCATGAATCACATTCCTGTCATATTGCCACGATCTACCCAACAATAGATGACAAAAATCCATAAGAATAACATCACAGAGTATTTCATCTTTATACCCTCCTATTTTAAACTCAACTAAACATTGCTTAGTGACATTTACCTGATGTCCTTTTTGCAACCATGATACTTTGTATGGGCTTGGATGATCAATCATCTCCAGCTCTAGTTTTTCTACCATCTCTATTGAAACAAGATTATTCGTACTACCCATGTCTACAATAACTTTTCATTTCCAGTCTTTGGTTTTTCACGTAGTCTGAAAAAGTCTATTTCTTTGGAATGATCTCTCCATCTCCTTCTCTGGTGTTAAAAGAGCTTTTCGCATCATCAACGATCTTCTCCCTTCAACATCCTCTGCCTCAACATTTCACCTTTGAGCTTCGGAAATGTGAGCCTCTCCTTCCTCTTTCTTCTTGTCTGGACATTCATAAGACTTGTGTCCAACCTTTCCGCACGTGAAGCATGTTATCACTCCACCTCTTCCTCTTCCTCTACCTCTAGTATGAGGAAAAATGTTGTTATCAGCATACTCTCCTCTCTGATCATCATACTGCCTTCTCTGTCCAGCATATTGCCCTTTCTGTGAGCTTCCACCTCTCTCAATATGAGGTTTCTTCCATTCTTCCTTAGGCTTCTGATTTCTATCTCATATGACTGATTTTCCCCTGGCTTGACTTCTGCCTCGGCCTCTTTGACCTTATTTTCGGCTCATCTTCTCTTCTGCCTTTAGAGCCATTTGATAAGCATATTCCACCATTCAAATGGTCATCATGCTCATCTCATCTTGATTTTGGTATCTCAGTGATCCAGGTGGATATCGGGGGCCACCCACCTTTTCCAAATGGCTCAAAACA
>SNQJ01S0013114.1:176790-201250 GCA_010110895.2 Picea sitchensis
ATGATATTAATTAAGTAGTTATTAATTAATTAAAGGTTATAATTTTGATTAATTAATTAATTAATTAAATACCTATTACATTTAATAACATGAGTATTAAATTTAAAATATTAATAAGTTATATTGTTTAAATTGAAAAGGTTACGTACACGGAAAGGGATAACATATTAATTACGAGAGGATAAAATAATAAAGGAAAGGATAAGGGGCATTAAATAGGGTAGGTAAGGAAGTAAATGCAGGAGGCGGTGAAGGAAGGATATGGAGGTGGAGGAGGTTTACGAAGGGGGTATCACTCGATGAGAGATTTTGGGGGGAGGGATTTTGGGGCTCTCTTGGATTTGCAGAGAGGAGTTGAGTTCAGGAGTGGGAAGGTTTAGTACAGAGGCACTGGTTTGCTGGAAGTTTTGGGCACAGGGGGCAGGATATCCATATGATATCCTAGAGCTAGGAAGTTGACCTAGTTGGTAGGGAGGATAGTAGGTTTGGGTAGCGTTTACACAATGCAGCAGTGGTCAACAAGGCAAGCGAACAAATAGAGGGTTAGCATTAGACCTAGGTATTTAAAATTGTCTATTTGTTTTATTTTGATATAAAATTTTATTATTTGTGGATAAATCTATATGCGAATGTGCTGTGAATGTGCTCAAAATAAGGAATTTTTGAATTTTACTAATTTGCTCAATATAGAGGAATTATTGAACTTTACTGTTATGTTAGTAGAATCAATTGATGTTAAATATTATGGCCACTACACCTAGACTCGCGATCCCAACCTTATGTCACTGAGAACCCTGAATTCCCGAATCTTGAAGTTCTCTCTTTCGCATTTCGGGGATTTGATCTGCAAACCTCTTGGCTTACCCTCATTCATTCAAACCCCAAAATGCCAAACTTCTCAGACCCCACCACATGTCCAAGTACTGGCCCCAATATGAAATCTTTTGTTGTGTCGAGGTTTTTGATTTCACAATTTCGCGAATCCAAGCATCGAAGCTTTGATCCTTCTACCCACAAAACCCCGAAATGGAATTTCGTAGGAGATCATATGGTCCTCGTTGGCGTGAATCTATGGACCTCTCTCTCCTCAGCTTCCACTTATAGAAATGACCACCATAACCCCCTTACTCCTCCGCGAAATCTGACGGCTCGCGGGATTTCACAAATTCTCTATGGAGAATCTTGACCGTCTACTTATCCCTTTAAGAACTTTTTCACTCTTAAACAAAGTGCTTTTTTCCACGGAACTTAACTTCCTACAACAAAAACTTGCGACGCCTCCTTTCAACACCTCAAGGCACCAACCTTCTGTGCTTTTCCTTGACAACTGTGAAGACTCTATCCCTCCTGAACTTTTCTCCAACCCTGAGTCTTAAAGAAGTCTCGTGTATGCACTCCTTGCGGAAAATCCTTCAATTACTTCAAAGAATTGAAGTCCCTCGACTCTGCGCACTCCTTGCAGCAGCAGTGTCTCAATAGTTTTCCAGGTCTTACAAACCATGAAACTACCCTCGGCCTGCGCACACTTTTCACGACTCTTGTGCCTAACTTCACTTCTGAGTAAATGAGAACAAAATCTATCCTATCTGAGCTTTCAGAGACAAACCTATGNCAATGCACTCCTTGTGGACAATTCAACTACACTCCTTGTAAGAATTCTTGCTCAGATAGAGAAACAATTGAAACTCATTTCCATTTCTCTCTCTCAGACTTCAAACACAAAGCATGAAATCATATACACAACATATAAAACAAATGTATAACAGAAAGAAAACATCCATGAGCATAATATTCAACATGCATACACAAAGAACAAGATGACACCATGAATTTGAATCTAATCTCTTTCTATTAATTCAAATCTCTGTACATGGGTGTTTTCAACTTCAATTCTCTGCTCTCTTCTCTATTCTCTATGCTCATAATAATATTACAATTTTACAATGAGGGTGTCTATATCCCATTTCCCTCTTTCATTCTAAAACTATCTAATCTAGAATTAAATTCTATCTACCTACATTAACTTTGCATAAATGCCTCTATCTACTTTAGACGAGAGCGGGACACTCAAGGTCTGATTACAATAATACAAGCATGCCTCCACTTAATGAATTCATTAATATTTTAAAACATTTTCAAAAAATGTGCTCAGTTCTTTTCCAGCTATCTCTTATCTCCGCGTTGGCTCGCTGCTGGCTATGCTTGCATGCCCTTGAGATGCTCCTACATCATCTACCCTAACCCTTACAACAAATAGCATGCCATCTCATTTTCCATTTTTTTCCAAGCCAATACTGAACAACTCTTCTAAAAAACATCCCTTTGAAGGCATACACACCCTGCTCCACTATTGCATGTGTGTATATGCTCGCTGACCCACTACAAACCGCATATACTGACAAAAGCACAAAAAATAGAAGGTTGCATACGGAATACAAATTTCAGGGTAAGTTTCTGAAACTGTTTGAATGCCCATATCTAGTCACTCAACCAAATACCTAGCCCTTTCTAGCCTATAAAATAAGGGGTATCAGTCCCATTTGAAAAGGGGGAAAAATAATAGAAAAGAAACTCTACCCATTTTGGTATTCCCCTTTCCACAATCTTTTGCAACCATTGTGTGAGAACTGAAGAAGAGAAGCATATGTGGAATCAGTTGGTGCATAGTTAAAGAAGATCCTAGGACTAGATTTGAGGAGCAATAGTTGATCTCACCATTGTAAGTGAATTTTGTGAGGTTAATAGAAATAATTACTTTTCCCATCCCGCCATATGAGGTGTTCAATATTCAAATTTGGTTTATATTTTTAGAACCTCTAACCCACTAATTCGTATATGAGATGAATGTTCATAGTTCTTTGTTTGTTTGATTGTGAATGCAGGTTATCTTTGGGAGGAAACTTTCATTCAAGGAGAAATTGAACGCTAAAGGATCAACACCAAGTGAGGGGTTCAAAGTAGAGTTACCATATCCTTTTATCCTTTTGTTTTGTTCATGAATGTGGGGTCTATGTCGGGATAATGGAGACAAATGTTGTGACTTCTTCAGGAAATTTTCATATTCCCTCTACGAATGTCACTATAGGAGGTGTTCCACCTCCTAACCAACCATCGTCAGTCCGGGTCACTATGGTATCGACTGCATCTATCTCGGGCAATGGTCTATTTCTGTCTATGGCGGCGATCACAACTTCATTTACCTAGAATGGGACAGGCCCTCCATTCTCATACGAGATATCTGGCTTCAGTACAAGCCCTGTACTTTCCTAATCCGCTCTACAGAATTTAGGCCTTGAGGCAAGGAGACCCAATGCTCCTCTACAAGGATCCATGGGGGGCACTTCAACTCCCTATATTGCTTTCCTTTCTGGAGGGGGTCATATACCTCCTTCATCCCCTTCGCTCGACTATGTTCAACAACATTCCGTTAAGGCAAATGTAAAATCATTTGGAGTAGGCAGTCAAGTACTTCCTTCTTATAACATGTCAGTTGGTTTGACATCATTCTCTTTGTTCAGTGCATTTAGTAACAACACTTTCTCATCAGCTTCAGTCTCGTCCGGGGGAAACCCCGGTTATGGAAAACCACATCCTGTATAGGGTACTATTCCTGCACAGGGGGAAATCTTAGGAATTCCTTCCTCACAAGAACCTTGGAATCCATGGTAGGGATTAGTTCCCTTATCAAGGATGTCAACCGGGGGAAACCCCTTCTATACCCAATGGAACCCCGGGAAAGGCTCGACACCTATGACTGTCAGATCAATAGGGTTCAACCCTTCCCAAAATCCTTGGAATGTGATGCAAGCCCAACCCTTTACGTCCTATTATGGGAATCAGTCGATGATGTCTCAATAAGTGCAAAATCCGCATGCTGGTCATAACCATGGTTATTAATATAGCCCTGGCTAGCAACCTAAACTTTCTTGGCAACCTAGTGAAATTCAAACTCCAGGCTCCTTTTTCCCTGGTTAGAATCCACAACCCAAACTATCGTTCCTGAAAACCCTGCACTTGCCAAACTTGACAAGGTTATTAAAAAACCCCATCTACCACAATCTGAGTTGGCCTCCTATGCCGACCAAGTTTCCTTCGGATATTCCAAAGTTCTAAGCCAAGCCTAATGAATATCCTAGCGATCATGTGACTACCTTCCACTTATGGTGCTCGTCCAACTCATTGAGAGACGACTCCATCCAATTGCAATTGTTTCAACACACTCTCATAGAGAGTGCTACAAAATGGTACATCAAGCTTGACCACTCATGATACTCTTACTTCGGTGAATTGGTAATGGATTTCTTAAACCATTTCCAATTACCTGTGAGATATGATGTTGACACTGAGTTGTTGGCCAACTTTGGGCAGACAAAAGAGAATCATATATCGGATCACATCAGAGAATGGAGATTCCAGAAGAGTTTGATAAAAGTGCTAGTCCCACTAGCATTCTCGCTAGAGTGGTTCCTTAATTCTTTGGTACCCTAGTTGTCTAAATACGTCGCAACGTCCGAGGCATTTTTCGAGGAAGATGCAATAATGAGAGCTCAAAAACTAGAGCTGATTTACTCTCAGTCTAGTTTACTTTATGAAATTTTTCCAAATGCACCAAGGTCAATACTTGACAAGACCAGACAGAGGTTTGGACCACATGCCGATGGAATTATTGGTTCAACACAAATGAATCCCATTCATCCATTATCAAATCAATTGCAACAATTGTCGATACAGTAGATAGCATCCAGCCAGACCACCATTTTGGTTTTTCTCCCTACCCAAAAGTTGGATGTACACAGTGTGAAAATGATAAACCCAAAGGCCACCCAACATCTTGAAGGAAAGAAGAAACTACGAAATAAGGGTAAGGGGGATAAGAAACCCATCAATAATTTTGGTGGGGGCACCACTGAAAAGAAGAAGTTGAAGCATCCTTGTAATCTATGCAAGGAAGATCACTCGACCCATTAGTTCCCTCGGCTTGAGGAGGCCCAAAAGTTATTATCACAACAACAACCTATCATCTTAATGAACCCATTTCCACATAGGCAAAATCTAACTGAAGCCTCCTCAAGCACGGGAGGGGGCAGTCAAGGACCCCCTCAATCTTCGAGCAATCCCTTGTCCAAAAATGTGTATATGCTAAAAGGTGATGCCTATATATTGACTAGAGATCATGATTACGGAATTCAAAGAACCTTTGAGAAGAGTAAAGAAGCCAAAAACCCACCTCTTCCTCTCCATATTTAGAATACATTGGGTGAAACAATGACACGCATCCCAAAAGGTGCGTTCAAGAAAGCTTCTCACAATCCAAATGCAAGGGCCACCCAGAACTACTCTTTGGTGGAGGATTTGGCACAAACCCCTTATGTGATGTCTACTTTGGAAATTCTCTAGAGTTTCCCTTCCCAGAGAAAGGATATGTTAGCCACCCTCGGATCTGCTGAGACTTGTAACCTGAGAATGACCATGCTTGATACGATCGACTTAAAACCCTGTCTTCCTTACCACATAGCTTTTCAGATGGTAGTGGCTTACACCACGAAAAATTTTACCCGGAACATTTTCCGCACAGTGGTAGATGAGGGTACCTCGACATGCGTGATGTCTTTGGCATGTTGGAAGGCTATTATCCAACCCGTTTTGTCTCCATCACCTACTCTTCTTACGGGTTTTGATGGTCGTTCTTTCCGACCACATGGGATCATTTCCTCTTTCCCTGTGTAGTTAGGGGGAAAATCCATGTGCGTCAAAGTCTAAGTGGTCGATGTGTATGTCGACTAAAATCTCTTGTTAGTAAGGGGTCATAACTATGCTATGCAAGCAGTGGTTGCGACAATTTTCTGGGTATTTTTTTTTCGCACGAGGGCCGGATTGTGACTGTTGATCAGTTATCCTTCTCTCGTCATGGCCCTTCATCGGGAGTCTTTGTGGTCCCGATGATTGATAACCCTCAGCCCGACACCGTCAATGTAACAGTTGGTTTGTGCCCACCTTTGATGGGTACTTTCGATTACCTGCCTTCGACCGACAATGTCCATTTCATGTCAGTTGTACCTGACCAGCCTCGAGCTAAAATATTTTAACTCTCATCATTTCATATGATGTACTTTAATGATCCATGGACTCTTCCTTCCCCATTAGCCACAATGGAATGGATAGAGCACCATGGCATGGCCATACCTCTGTCCATGGAAGAAGTTTCATACTCGATTATTCGACAAGCTTTTTCCGACCCTGACCCAACTCTAGAACAAGAGTTAGATCCGATGCTCGAGCCTAATTGGGCTCAATTTTCCATCACTAATGAAGATTATTTAGACTTATTATTTCCCTCAGACGAGGTGATTATTGAGGCAATGACTAGTCTGGACAGACCCTGGGATGAACTTCATCATAGATCTTACTTCCTCCCAGAGTTAAGACGAATTGAAGCAGGTGAATTCACTCTAACTATAACTAGAGATAAAGCGTGACCTATCAGTCCTTTGGTAATGAACATTGTTTACACTAAAGGAAATATGGAAACAATAGCTGAAACGATACCTATTGATATCTCCAGAACTCCTAGCATCATGGATAACATCTTCGTCGGAGCAGATTGCTCCCTCAAGGAGATTCAAAGCTACACATATTTATTCAAATAATTCCATGACATGTTTGCCTGGTCTTACGAGGAAATTCCAGGAATAGATCCAAGAATCGTCGAACATGAAATCACAACTTATCCTGATGTTAATTTGGTCCATCATAAGCTTCATTCAGTCAATCCTAGGAAAGCAGCTGCTATTAAGGCTGAAGTAGAGAAACTACTTAAAGATGGTTTCATTTACCCCATCCAATTGACTCAATGGGTGTCAAATCCCATGCCAGTCAATAAAAAATAGGGTATGATTCACGTATGTACGGACTTCCATGATCTAAACAAGGCTTGTCCAAAGGATAATTTCCCCACATCATTTATTGACCAGATAGTCGATGAATGCATAGGTTGCGAAGCATTTTCTTTCATGGATGGTTTTTTTGGATACAATCAGATACAAATCAATCCCAAAGACCAACAAAAAACCGATTTCATTTGTCCATGGGGTACATTTTCTTATCCGAAGATGCCTTTTGGTATGAAAAATGTTGGAGCTACATTTCAGTGGGCCATGTATTTTTATTTCCACGACCTCAAACACATAGTCGAGGCTTATCTTGATTATTTAGCGTCATGATATCACAATATATTTGATCATCCTACACTTATCTGACTTAACCTTGAACAATGTTGCTACTACAAAATCCACTTGAATCCAAACAAATGCAGTTTTTGTGTCACATCGGTTCGTTTGCTAGGATTCATAGTTTCAACAATAGAGATCATGGTTGATCCTCTAGAGTTTGAGGCAATAGTTCAATTCCCCTCCCGTGCACCATCCCTCACCTTCAGAGTCTATAGGGAAAATAGAAATTTTTACGGCATTTCATCGCAAGCTGTGTTGAGATCACAAAGGGTTTCATGCATTTATTGAAGAACAATGTTCCTTTCCATTGGGAAAAAACCTCTCAATACTCTTTTTCAGCGTTGAAATTATCCCTCACATCAACCACTCTGCTTTGGCCACCCAATTCTAATAAATATTTCTTATTGTACTTGGCTACTGCAGAGTCTACCATCGATATGGTCTTGGTTCAGGAGGATGATTTTCTCTCAGAATACATGATTTATTACCTAAGCAAAGGCCTAGTTGGACCGGAACTAAATTATTACCACATTGAAAAACTGGCGTTGGCAACAGTCCATGCTATCCAATGGTTCTGTCATTACATTTTGTTTCGCAAGACCACTTTCATTGCCATTGTGAATCCATTTCAATACATGTTGACACGAAGCTTCATCAGTGGAAATATCAGTATATGGATAATTATCCTTCAAGAATTCAACTTGGATTTCATTTCGGAAAAATCCAAAAAGTCATTAGTGTTCACGGAACTCATTTTGGAACTTCCGGTAGAATCAGGTGATGTTATACCCAACTAGTCACCGATCAAAGGAGACATGTTTTTGATCGCGTCTTCCAACCCCTGGTATGGAGATGTAATTGTGTATCTCCAGACTTTGAAGTGTCCTGCCTCTGCTTCTCGTGATGAGCGTCATCGTATACGCCATCAGGCCAAGAACTATATCATACTCGAGGACACCTTCTATCATCGAGGTGTGGACTTCGTCCTTCACCGATGTCTCACTCAAGAAGTGGAAATAATTCTTAATTATTGCCACACTAGATCATGTGGCATTCATTTTTCTAGGTTGGCAACAACCCAAAAAATTCTACGAGTCGGTTACTTCAGGACGACATTAATCAAAGATTAATTATGGGCTTACCGAACGTCTGTTAATACTCCAACTAGTTTATCACCTTTTCAACTCCTTTATGGGATGGAAGAAGTCTTGCCCATAGAGTGCCAGATCCTGCCTTTAAAGTTGTCTGTACAGTTATTGCCAGTAACTTCACCGTTTGAAGAGCATTTATTATATCTTGAACAACTCAATGAGAAGTGTCGTGGTGTGGCCTTAGCTAATGAGGCTCACAAAAAAAAGGTCAAGTGTTAATATGATCTTTTCGTTCATCCTCGAATTTTCTCTGAAGGTGACCTTGTCCTAGTCTATGACCAAGATAAGGACCCCCTGGGGGCAGGCAAGTTCAAACCTATGCAGTTCAGACCTTTCATCTTGAAAGAATTTCTAAAAAAGGGTGCTTATCATCTGCTAGACTTTGATGGAAATTTTTTGGGGGAACCTAGAAATGGGCTCTACCTCAAGAAGTATTACTCATAGGTGAGTCGCCTTGGGTTACTTTTTGTAAAATATGTATAGTATTTGTACTATTACTTTTTAGTTATGTCTTTTAGTTTTATGGGCGTGCCACTTTTTATGTTATCATTTTAACTGTGGCATATTTCAAGTGAATCAAAGGTGTTCATTGGGTTCGCAGATGGTGCTAGCCGACACACTCATAGGCCTACTTCTGTAGCTTGGGTGATTTTCACACCTCATGGCCAGTTAATATCCTTAGGAGGTATCTATTTAGGTGACACCACAAATAATGCCGCTGAATACAACACATTTCTTGAGTTGCTTCGTGATGCTTTGACGCATGGTATCTCTCACATCCGGGTCTATCTAAATGCTCAGTTGGTTGTGTCTTAGTTAAATGGGGTTTAGCACATTCACGATCCTAATCTACACCGATGGTTCCTTATGTTACGTCTCTTATAAAGAAGCTTTGATTATATTATGTATATCCATGTTCCTAGGAGATTGAATCAAGTTACAGATACTCTAGCTAATCATATATAAGATTGGCATCTTGCACACATGTAAGAAAAAACACACACATACACATATAAATACATTTGTAAATATAATCCATAAAACATAAAGAGATGTAAACACGCATATATATATATATATATCACAAAGTATCAACATACATAAGTGGGCATGAGCGCCTCAAAAAATATGTGTCCAGTAAAGAGTCACGGGGATTATGCCCTAAAAAATATACAAAAGGTGCCCTTGGCACATAGGAAGTCTAGTCTAAGCTAAGGGTGGTACCTGTTGGCCCTACCATAGTGAACAACGGTGTTATCCAGATGCCAAAAAATATGGACCCAGGTCCGTGGTACCCCAACAATGTGAGTCTACATGGACGGTAGGATATCCTCGATCTCCTCTATGGGGACTATCAGAGTAAGTGCGGTGAGGTTTCACTCTACCCGTATCAAAACTCTCTCAGCCTCCCTGGATGGAGGTCCCCCTGCTACTGTTGGTCCACCGGCTGCGGTTGGTCCCACCTCTAGTTAAGGATGCCACCTTGTCCTCGCAAAATATGTTGGATGCACTAGCCCCACATATGCACATAACGGATATATACATGTCAAATACTATGGTATACAAAAAACATGATATATATGAAAAAACATAACATTAAATAACTTTGAAGAATTTTTTTTTTACCCATCTCTCCTCGCTCCTCTCTGGGAGGTACAGGAATGTTAGGATCTCTAGAATAGTTGATCTCGACATAGGGGTAGTCCTCTATGGTTTGAATCTGTCATACCCACCAAGCAAAAAACTTGTCGTCGAAGGCCTCAATAGTCCTCCCCCCACCCTATTGTGGAAACAATGCTACCCATTTTCATAACGTTGGGAGAGAGGGATCATGCCCTCGTATCTTCTCTCTAGGGATGAGAATTGGTACCCTCTCAAAGAAAAAGGAACAAAAAATAGTCCCAAACCCAAAGTTTCTGTGTCTCCACATATGACACTCTGTGAGCTGCCTCTTCATGCAGTCTCGTAAGGTGGTACTCCAGTCGAAAATTTGTGCATTTAAGTGTTGAGCTACACAATTCATGTGTGCCTAGGAATCCTAATGTAAATATGTGGATCCAGTAATCCTCCCAATGAGAAAAACTATCACTTTTAGCGATAGGTTATAAATTTTATTTATCGACACATGTGTGGCCACTTTGTCTGTGCCAGCCTCACAATGGAGTCCAATCAATTCCTCTAGGTTGCGAGGCCCAGAGGGAAACGTTTGAAACTTGAATGGTTCCCCTCTCCTTGAGAGGCCAGTTAGAAAATAGATATCTTCAGTCATTGGATTCAATGACTGTCCCTCAAGCATGAATGCCTCTACATCCAGGTGCTAGTAATCTACCAAGGCATTCAATAGCCTAGGTTGTGCCCATATAAATGGACACTGGAAGAATTTCAGAAAACCACACTATGCCAATGTAGTGGTAGCATCAGGGTCCTCTCTGACCAAATTATCAATGCCCCCATGCTCCCTCTCCCTCCAATGAACATACATCCTACATTTGACAAGTCCAGGGGGGGTTAACTCTTGCATCTTTTAAATTTTTCAACATGTTGGAGGGTATACGCGGGTCGTATTATACATAGTCGCGTATCCCCATGTGAATTATTTCCTCTGCACATGGGCATATGCTGGTTTTCATAGGAAAACCCATGTATATGTAGGGCTTACCTTTTTAAAGGTCAACACCCCCCCAAAAAATAAAAATAAATGCAAAAATGACTAATTGAAATGCAAGAGGGGCTAGTATGCACTTACTTGGTCCAAGTGGAAGTTCATTTCAACCACTGAGTTGTGACACAAAACCATCATTTTTTCTTTAGAAGTGTCGTAATTTAGTGGTAGAGCCTCCCCCTTTCATGGATTCCCTAGGTAGATCCTAGTTTCATTTGTTGGTATCCATGTCGTCACTACCGACTATAGGCTCAAGATTCCTTATTAGTTTTTACTAATTATGAGTATGTGACTCATTTTAATGATTCATTATCACTCTTGAACTCACCCTTGGGACTCCCAAAACACAATGGGTCTTCTTTTAATCCCTTTTCAGACCCTCTAAACATGAAAATATTATTAAGAGATCTTTTCTCCCTTCACGCTCGCTAAACTGAAATTTGAAGGCATCTCTATCCGGTGGTATTTCACCCCTTTTTTGGTCTGCATGGTCAATTGTGTGAACAAAGGTATACTCTAGGAGCCTCAGTTCTCTAGAAGAGTATTCTCAGGTATAATTTTAACCCTTTTTCGGGCTTGAGGGACTAAATTTATGAAAAAGGAACCCCCACGGAGTCCATAGTTAAGCTCTTTTCAGACTCCCTAAAATTGAAAATATCGTCGAGTGACCTTGTTCCTTCACACTCATTAAAATGTTCCAGAAGAACATCCCATATGGACTCCATAATTAAGCTCTTTTCAGACTCCCTAAAATTGAAAATATCGTCGAGTGACCTTGTTCCTTCACACTCATTAAAATGGTCCAGAAGAACATCCTATACGGAGTCCATACTTAATATCTTTTCAGACTCCCTAAAATTTAAAATATCACCAAGTAACCTTATTCCTTCACACTTGTTAAAATGGTCCAGAAGAACATCTCATACGGATTCCATAGTTAAGATTTTTTCAGGCTGCTTAAATATGAAAAACTTATCGAGTGATCTTGTCTTTATCACACTCATTAAAATGGTTTTGAATAGACATCTTTCTTGTGCTAGTTCACCCCTTTTTCGAACCGACTAGACTACCTTCGAAAAAGGTTCCCTAGTGGAGTCTCCTTTTACTCTTTTTGAGACTCTCTAAAAATGAAAAACCGTCGAGCTTACCTTCTCTAGGCTCATTAAAACCACATTGAAGGACATTACCATTGTGTCTTATTAATCACATTTAGATACATGTGTCTTTGGCCTAATGTAGGCTCCATGTTTCTCTCAACTGAACCATCTAAAGCATGCCTTATGTGCAAGCCCTGTAGCACTTTGCCTCTGCGTCTTGACACCTTGGCCCTTGGAGGATTTTTCCTGAGTGTCCTTTTCCTGCATATGTCTCCTTGCTCTGATCACCAGTATGTTCCTTTCACCTGGAACTAGTATGTTTGTGACACTCATTCCTCCTTTATAACGTAGCATTCTTTATTCTTTTTCAAGATTTCCAAAATTATTGAAAAAGAAAAAACAAGATCAAATATACCCCAAAAAGAGGAAGGGAAAAGTATTTTATTTTTGTTGGTATCACAATGAGTCACCCTTGGACAAAGCACATCCTTTCATTTGTTCGTCAATCTATGGGATTTAACATGGCCTTAGGAAGTTGTTATCAGTACATAGAGTTGTGTCCTCCTTTGTTTGGTTATTCTTCCAAACATATGGAGAGTTTGCGTTGCCTCCTACATTGTGAACTTATGTCAATATCATGTTGCCTGAGTCTCATCATTTTTCATGCTATTATCCAAGGGAATTTTTACCATGCTTGATTCAACCCCTCTGCAGTTTGTCTCTTGACCTCATGCCCGACCATCCCAAAAGCCTAATCAAGTCTTTGTTCGAAATCAATGAAGCACTCAAATTGATCATCAAGATCCTTCAGTCTATTCCCTGTGAGTTGTCGAAGACCTATGGGTAGTGAATTCGTACACTCATATTACACTCCTACCCAAGTTATGAAGATTGTGAAGTTTTTTCTCGATCTCTGAAGGCCTCATCTCTATCCATAAGGCATCATAAGCTTCTTGAATATGGATACTATACATGTATATCTTTTTGATTTCGATATGTAGGTCCATTGTGTATTTCTCGCATCTACACTTTATATAGTTATATGACATGGATCTGCAGTGTATTTGATTAGCAGCCATTATTTTATTTCATCCTGAGCATGGGTATGCCTGCCTCGGTGAGACAATTTTTATTTGTAGACGACACCTCCCGAATTCTGGTCCCTGGGCTCACTTGCTTCATATGTTGGTGAATATTGGTAATGCATTTCAGCCATCAGATGCTCTTTTGACATCACACATTAGGGGGCATCTGTTATAACCCTAATTTTCACCAGACATGTATACCTAGCAGCAGGCCATCTCATTTTCCATTTTTTTCCAAGCCATTATTGAATTGCTCTTCTAAAAAACATCCTTTTGAAGGAATACACACTCTGCTCCACTATTGCATGTGTGTATATGCTCGTTGACCCACTACAACCCGCGTATACTGACAAAAGCACAAAAAATAGAAGGTTGCAAACATAATGCAAATTTTTGGGTAAGTTTCTTAAACCGTTTGACTGCCCATAGCTGGTCACTCAAATAAATACCTAGCCCTTTCTATCCTATAAAATAAGGGGTAGGGGTCCCATTTGAAAAGGGGGGAAAATAATAGAAAAGAAACTCTACTCGTTTTGGTATTCCTGTTGCCCCAATATTTTCCAACCATTTTGTGAAAACTGAAGAAGAGAATCATATGTGGAAGTGATTGGTGCACATTTGAAGAAGAGCCTAGGACCATATTCAAGGAGAAGCAGTCAATCTCACCATTGTAAGCACCTTTTGTGAGGTTAATAGAAAGAATTAATTTTCCCGTCCCTCCATATGAGGTGTTCAATATTCAAATTTGGTTTATATTTTTAGAACCTCTAACCCACTAATTCATATATGAGATGCATGTTCGTATTTCTTTGTTTGTCTATTTGTAAATGCAAGTTAGCTTTGGGAAGATACTTACATTGAAGGAGAAATTGAATGAAAAATGATTAACACCAAGCCAGGGTTCAAGGTAGAGTTACTAGATCCTTTTATCCTTGTGTTGTATGCATGAATGTGGGGTCTATGTCGAGATAATAGTAAAGCGTAAGAGACTTTCAAATGTTATTTTTGCATGCATTACTAAACCCTTATTGCTAGTCCGTAGGGGGATTTCGCACCCACAAAAGTAACCTTCATAATGTTTAACCCATATCACTTCTATATCCCCTAACCCTTATAATCCATCACAATTACAACCACCATAACACTCTACCTATACAATATTAAAACCCTATCACCTAACTGAAAACACTTTCAGAGATAATACATAATGTATGACCCTTRTAATCCCTARYACTTGTTTCCATTGTAACCTCTAACTCATAGACCCTAAACCTMAATTGTTAGACTCCATAACCCATTTAACTATAGATGACTAATCCATGCACCTCCTAACTTGTAGAATCCTTAACACACTATACATTCATCCTACAAAATAATTTCCTTTATGTGTGTACTTATAACATATATATCCTTATAATACTAGTCTACCAATTCATCATCAAATCCCTATAACCTTTATCATGTCACCCCTAAGACCTAGCCTCTAAAACCTTAGTTCAAGTAATGTTTACACCTTCTAACTCGTGTAACCTATATATCTCAACACCTAATCCTTAACCTCTTTAACCCTTATAACCACTAATACATATAACATTAATCCCTATAAACGTGATAAAACCTAACCCTAAAACCTATAATCCTTAAACTATATAACTCTATAACCCTTAGAACCCATAACACTCCCAAGCCCAATAGGAACCTAACCTTATCAACCTAAACATCGATAACAATTAAATCCTAATAAATATAACCTTGAACTAACCCCAATAACTAAATCATTGCTAACCAATATAACCCTTAAATAATATGTGTAACCCTTAATCACTAAAATTTTTAAAACCTAAACCTTAACCCCTGTAATTTTTATTCCTTATAACAACCTAACCTACATAAACACTAACTACCCATTTACACCCCAACCTTTATAACCCTTATGACCCCTAATGAGTATAAACCCATATAACCATTAAGTCCTAAAACTTATATGTTCTAACACATGACCTATATAATGCATATTACCTATAATCACTATCACCCCTAACAAATATAACCCATTAACCTCTATAATCCCTTATCCATTTTTTTTAACCCTTATAATTTCCAATCCCTAATCATATAAACCCTAGTCCCTAAAACCCTTTAGGCATTTAACCCCTAACTCATTTTAACCATAACCTATATAACCATTATACCCTAAAATATTATCATGTATATGTAATATTCTAGATATAAAATAGTATGAAAAACATAAATAATTAGCTAGAAATGGTAGATAAACAATGATATAGTGAGAACAACGTCATAATAATACTAGAATAATACCATAAATACACCATAAAGAGCACTTTTATTACTGCAAACAATGTGCAATTGCCTCTTCGAGGGGGAAACCTCTAGCAGATCAGAGCTCTATTTCAATAATATCCAAGACAAAACCTCTCATACCCTCTATTCCTATTTATACTAAATGTATCTATCAAAGGAACAATCTAGTTGAAGATCCTTATAGAAGTGGAAGCTTCTATTAGGTCTTCTTACATTTGAATTATTCCTCCTTATTGCTAGGCCTTCTTAATATTGACCTTTATGACATGATAGTATATTATTCTACCCACTTGATGGGTTAGGTAGGTTAGGTCCCTAACATGCCCTCCCCCTTAGAAACAGTCTTGTCCTCAAGGCTTGAGATGAGGAAATTATTGCAGAATGGTAGCAGTCTCCCATGTGGCATCTGTTAGAGTTGTATATTTCCACTGAACTAATAATTCCTTCATGGTACATTGATGAAGACGATGCTCCTGCTGGTCCAAAACAACTTTTGGTTGCAACCAGATGGATCCTTCTTCATCCAACTTGGGAAGGTTTTTTTGAGTTTGGCACTTAGTTCCAATCACCTTCTTTAAGAAAGAGACATCAAAAACGTGATGGAGCTTAGAATGATTGGGTAAATATAACTAATAGGCCACCTTCCCAATGCACTTGAGAACTGTATAAGGACCATAAATTTGGGAGACCGTTTCTGAAAATGTTCGACCTTGAGTGAAGTTTTCTTATAAGGTTGCAGCCAAAGAAATACCTGGTCTCGAATAAATTGTAACTCTGAGCGACCTTAATTCGATTGTTGCTTCATGCGATTATGATCCATGACCAAATTCTCTTTGAGGGTACGAAGAATAGCCTCACAAACTGTAAGTGTTTGGTCAATCACCTGGACCTTCGATACACCTAGCATGTAGGGGATAATTGAAGGTGGATTTTGGCCATATGCTTCTTTAAAAGAAGTCATGCGAGTAGTTGTATGGTAAAAATTGTTGTACCACCATTCAACTAATGGTAATCATTGAGACCATTGATTTTTCCTTTCAAGGGAAAAACACCTCAAATAAGTCTCCAAACACTTATTGATTAATTCAATTTGACCATTAGTTTGGGGATGATAATCAATGCTGAGATGCAATTGGGTGCCCTAGAGTCTGAAGAATTCTTACCGAAAATTTCTAGTGAAAGTGAGATCTGGATCAGAAATAATAGAATGAGGCATGCCATGAAGATTGAAGATATGATCAATGAAGAGTTGAGCCACAATTGATGCTATAAATGGGTGTTGAAGAGCACAAAAATGAGCATACTTGGAAGGAAAATCCACAACCACCATCATGAAGAACTTATTTCCTGATTTAGGTAATCTCACAATAAAATCCATAGATATTTCCCTCCAAATAGCAGGTGGAATCGAAAGTGGTTGGAATGTGCCAGGAGGTTTGATGGTTTCACCTTTGTTGCGTTGAAAAACATCACATTCTTCTAAAAAAGTGTGAAATTCCTTTTTCATACCATCCCAGAAAAAATAACGTTTGACTTAGTCATAGGTTTTGGTAAACCCTAAATTCCCAGTTGTGGGAGTAGCATTAAGCTTAGACAGCACCATGGATTTAAGTTGTGATTTTTTACTTAAATACAAACAACCTTTGTAGAAAAGTTCATCATTGTGCCAAGATTACCCTAGGGAAATTGGAGAGTTGTCTTTCAATTGTTGGATCATATGCAATATTTTAGGATCATGTAGCCATTCTTGGCGCACAGCTTGGAGCCAACCTTGTACAATGAAGGAGAGGGAAGAAAGGGACCCTTCATATTTGTATTTTTGAGAAATAGCATCAACAACCACATTTTATTTTCCTTTATTGTAAATGATCTCATAATCATAACCAAAGAGCTTATTTAACCATTTTTGTTTCTCTCAGGAGGAAGGTCGTTTCTCCATAAAATACTTGAGGCTTTGATGATCTGTCTTAATTTGGAAGTGTTTCCCTAGGATATAAGGGCACCAGAGATCCACTGAATGCAGGATATCCAACATTTCCTTTTTATATATTGATTGGCCCAAATGGATTTTGGAAAATCTTTTTCTAGTAAAGGCCAAAGCTATGCCTTCTTGCATAAGGACAACTCCAATTCCTCGGCCTAAGGAATCACATTCGAGGAAAATGGTTTTTGTGAAATTTGGAAGGGCCAAGACCAAAGTAGTACACAAAGCTTCCTTCAAAGCTTGAAAAGATTGATCCATTGTGAGAGTCCAAGTGAAATAATTATTTTTAAGGAGAGGAGTGAGAGGGGCCACAATCTTCCCATAATTATGAACAAACTTGTGATAATAGTTGGTTAAACCCAAAAAACCATGCAAGTTTTTGATAATCTTGGGGCGAATCCAATCCTGCATTGCTTCAATATTTTTAGGATCCACCCGGACACCAACCTTTCCAACAATATGACCCAAGTACTCTACTTCTGAGGCTCCAAAGGAACATTTAGAGAATTTGAGGAAAATTTGGTGATGTGAGAATAGATGGATAGTTTGATCCACATGGGAGATATGAGATTGCCAAGTTTTACTATAGATCAGAATATCATCAAAGAAACTAAGACAAAATGATGAAGATAAGGAAGGAAGACATGATTCATGAGGTTTTGTAAGGTGGAGGGGCATTACACATGCTAAAGGGCATGGCCAAAATCTCATAGTGAACCTCATGAGTTGAAAAGGAAGTATTGGGTATGTCAGCTTCTTGCATACGCATCTGGTGGTAGCCAGAATGCAAATCAAGTTTAGTGAAGTATTGAGCACCACTCAGCTCATCCAAGAGATCATCAATGACAGGACTGCGAAACTTCACCATGATGGTCAGCTTATTGAGGTCATGAAAGTCATGACACATGTGCCAAGTAACATGTTTCTTAAGTACCATGACCACATGGGAATAATAAGGGATGGTATTTGGGCGGAGAACACCCGCTTGGAGCAATTCTTGCACTATTTTCTCAATTTCATTCTTTTGGGAAAAGGGGTGACAATAAGGGCGAACATTGGGAGGAAGATTGCCAGGAACAAGGGGAATGGAATGTTCATGAAAACCATTAGAGGGAGGAAAGTCCCTAAGGGGTGGAAAAAACATCTTGATGTGTGGAAAGGATATCTTGGAGGTCAGGATGCATAGAGGGTGTTTCAATGGATTGAATAGAATGGAGTTAAGCAATGATACTGGAGTGGCCTTTGTTGAGGATATTTTTCATACGATGGGAACTAATGATATCAGGAGAACCATCTATGAGACATTGTAATTTATACATTTTTCCTTCATGTTGGAATTGCATGGTTAACTCCTTAAAATTTGATGTAGAAGCATCACTCCAACCCAACAACGTGCAATCTAGACAACACATTCAACATGCATTCAAGGAAGAAAGAGGATCCAACCCTCTCATTTCAAATTTTAAATTGTAATTAATTGTTTGTAAGGATGGAAGAGCCACACTGATGCCTTTTTCCAAATAGTAGATAGAGTCGCCTTTAATGGATGTTAGGATGATAATATCTAGATCTGATTCGGACTAGACAACGATTGAAAGTAATTCAGTGTAAATTTATGAGAGTACGTATCTTGGAGGGAAGAGATTGAAGAGACCCTATATTGTAAAAATATATTTGTATCTAGATTAGACAAGGCATATGATATTAGAATAGAAGAGAAGAAGGAGAGATCAGAGACTCTGTTGCAGTTTGAGCTCACCCATATTGTAATCGAACATTCATATTAATACAAAGAGCATTTTTTTCTGCACGAGATTTTTTGTTTGTTTATGTGGTTATGAATGAATGTCATATGTGTGCTATTTTATGTTGTAGATGTATGTGATAGGTTCCATCTGCAGGTATAGACAAAATTCTTTGTCTGAGATTTCTTTGATTTCAGTCTAGGTTCTTTGTGGATTAATGCAAGGGGTTTCATGAAAGAGTGTTGAAGACTATGTGAGCTAGTGAAAAGAGTGCACATCTAAGTTCTGTGGAATTCAGGAAAGAATATTCCAAGAGGGAATACTAGAGGAATCATAAAATCAAGGGAGAAGACTCAAGGTTACTGAACACCTTGGAGTTGAGACTATTCAGAGGAGGGCATAGAGAGAAAGCATAATCATTGAGGACTTTGTGAAGCTCTGCCAGGAGGGAATCAAGCGAGTGCAAAAAGTGCACAAAAAGAAATCTATTTCGAGTTTAGAGATAAGGGAAGTGTCTAGGAGAAGACACTCACAAAGTTGTTGAACAGTCTGTAGGATCAATAAGGTGTTCTTGAGAAGGAGTCTCCAAGATGACATAGGTTCCCTTCAAGGAATAAGAGGAGAAAAAAATAGAGTTACCGAATACTCTCGAAGCTCAACAAGGAGTGTTGGAGAAGAAATTTCCAAGAGGGCACTTGCATCTATTCGAGGGACATAAGGGACATACACCTTTGAGGTCTGAAATTGAAGCTCAAGGGGATAGAGTTGTTGAATGCTCTCGAGGATGACTTTTGCAAGGAGTGTGCTAGGCCAACACTCAGACGAAGTGTTGAAAGACAACCATTTGAAGGCTAGTCAAGCACAAGGAGTGTGCGGAGAAGTGAATTTTTTCAAGTTGGAAAGCTCATGATGAATAGTTCCTTTGCATACAAATGTATTGTAGAAAAGATAAGAAGGTCGAGACACTTCGAGGTCCAAGCCACAAACAAGCTCAAGAGAGGTAGCACAAAGTTGTTCGTAGAGCGCAAGTGTGCATAAGGTCAAGCTCAAGTTTCATTGAAAAAATCTCAGGAGGGAAAGCGGAAGTCGAGACCCAATATTCCAGCTTACAAGAGGACAATCGAAGTACAAGACCTTTTAGACGTTAGAAATATTCCAAGTCAGGAAGAAATTCAAAGCTCAGGAGGAGGAGCATTGGTGGCCATTAGATCAACTGCAGAGGAGGATATCTTGACCATTGAATCTCATGTCCAAACACCTAGAAGAGCATGCATGAGGAAACAGATCTCAGTCGTAGGATTTGGGAGTGTGTGGGACAACAACCGTTGGATCTAGGGAACATGCAGAAGTTTTAAACCAACTAGAGTTGCACAGGAGAGTGGATATTGCGAAATGCGAAGTACCAAAACCATAGAGACCACCCATCGTTAGAGGACATGTGGCAGTAGATCAACATTTCGCTGACTCATGACTCAGAGAAGTCAAAGGGAAGAATTATAAGAACTCATGAAATCTGAGTTCATGACTTGATCTGATTCGTCGGATCGAGGAAGGATCTGGGTCATCATATTTGAAGTATTGGGAGTTTGGACCTTAGGAGAATGAAGGTGAATCACATTGAGAGGTCCTGATATGTGAAATCGTGATGCGCTCCGAGGTTCGGCCCTAGTTCATAGTGAGGGGTCATATGGAAAAAGGATAAGGGCGGGGCTAGAAAGTGCTACACCCCTATTGATATATCAGAGGTCAGGAGAGTCAGGGTGACTCACAAACAAAGACCCGACACGTGAAATCACGACGTTCCTTTTTTTAGGCTCATGGTCACAACCCGTGGTTGCATGAGAGAAGCTTGTGCCTGGTGCTTGTTTGGGCAGGCCGAGTTGCACAAGGACCTATGGATTTGTTCATGGGATTCCAGCGTCGAATAGAAGATATTCTTCAGCTCAAAGAGTTAGTGCAATCCTTGACCAGGAGATCGATGGACCCTGTCAAGGTAGGGGGTATACGTCATGTGGTATCAGAGCTTAGAATTTGTTTGCAGATTGTAGGCAATGGAAAAAGGAGAAGCTAGGAATTATCTGTGTTGCAGAGTGAAAAATAGACTTTTCAAGAGGGCAGATGGAGAAAGAGGAGGATGGATATTGAAGGCCAAAGTATTGTTCAAGGAAAATACCACCAACAGAAAATCAAGGATGATATAGACAAAGAGCTCAACGAGATGAGAGCGCAAATGGAGAATCTTGCATTTAAAATGAAGAAATATGATAAAGTGTATTGGGTGTATGAATGGACCATGAAGAAGAAGGTGAAGTGGCCCGTTCAGAAATTGTTGGCCAGAGGAAAGCAAAGGTTGTTGAGAATGTGGCTGAGGTATCTTGAAAGCCTTAGAGGTGAAGAGGAAGTGGCTCACATCTTTGAGCTAGAAACTGGGAAGAGTCTCAGTGATGATGAGGAGAAGAGATCAGAGAAGGGTCTTAGAAACTTCCAGGTAGGCAGTGATGAAATTTCAAGTTTCCAATTGGGAACTGAGATGGGATCATTGGAGAATCTCATAGACTTCTAGGAGGGTAGGGAAGAAATCCCAGATTGTCAGGTGGGAAAGGGAGAGAAGATGAACTCAAATGAGAGTTCATATCAGTAAGGAGAGCTAATGGAGGAAGATCAGAGGTGTATTCTAATCATTGGGGGAATTCAGATATTCATAGAAAGAAGCCTAGTTGAGGCCAGAGCATGTGTTATAGATGCGACAACAGAAGAAGGAAAACCAGTAGTAACTTCCATAGAGGAAGAAGAAGTGGAGTAGACATCAGAATCTTCCCTAGCAGAACAAGAGCATACATATAAGGTGCTCACTCCATGGGAGAAGGATTTGGAGATGCTGGAGGATTGGTTGAAAAACCAGTAGTAACATCCATAGAGGAAGAAGAAATGGAGTAGACATCAGAATCTTCCCTAGCAGAACAAGAGCATACATATAAGGTGCTCACTCCATGGGAGAAGGATTTGGAGATGCAGGAGGATTGGTTGAAAAATCCAAAACCAGTAGATGACTTCCATGAGAAGACAGTCATGTAGATCGTAGGAGAAGGAAATTTGAAAAAAATTCTCAGAAAATTTAGCCGGGAAGATGAACAGGAAATGGCTGCAACACTGAATCCTGTAGTAGAAAATGAAGCAGAATTCCAGTCTAGGGAGTAGCTAGAGGAAGATGGAGATGAAACAGCAGGAGAAATGGAAGAAGCAAAGCTCTCAGAAAGATAATTTGAAAAACAACTCAATGATGAGACTGCAGAGATGAACTTTGCAATAGAGTGGCAAGTTAAGGACACAAGAGATGGAGAAAATCACAAGGGGGATCGAGTTGATATACCCATTGAGAAGAAGGAGTTGTAGCTGAGAAGACTGCATAAGATAAACTAGCCCATAGATCAGCTAGAAGAGGTTATTGACGAGATAAGAAGGCTAATTTTGAGGTTAGCACAAGAATATTTTAGTAGGAAGAAGATGAATAGAAGGGAGCCTACCATAGCAACAGGGAAGCAGCAGCAACAAAATAAAAGCAGTGGAGTAGATGGAAAACTCCAGAAGACAGTTTGGGATCCAGGTGGATTTCAAAAAATCTGGGAAGCTCATGAGAAGGATCTCATGATTTTTTCATAGCAGTGGAGTATGATGCACGAACATCGCTCCAACCCAACAATGCGCCAGCTAGACAACACATTCAGTGAAGATTTAAGGAAGGGAGAGGATCCAACCCTCTCATTTCAAATTTTAAATTGTAATTAAATTTTTGTAAGAATAGAAGAGCCACATTGATGCCTTTGTGCAGATAGTAGATACAATCACCTTTAATGGCTGACAGGATGATAATATCTATATCTGATTCGGACTAGACAACCATTGAATGTAATTCAATGTAAATTTATAAGAGTAGGTAGCTTGGAGGGAAGAGCTCGAGTATCCCCTCTTTTGTATTAATATATTTGTATCTATATTAGACAAGGTAGATGAGATTAGAATATAATTGAATAAGGAGAGAGTCAAGACACTGCTACAGTTGAAGATCACCCATATTGTAACCAAACATTCATATTAATACAAGGAGTAGTTTTTTCTGCATGAGATTCTTTGTGTGTTTATATGGTTATGAATGAATGTCATCTTTGTTTTATTTTATGTAGTAGATGTATGCGATAGGTTCCATTTACAAGGATAGACAAAATTCTATGTCTGAGAGTTCTTTGATTTTATTCTGGGTTCTTTGTGTCTTAATGCAAGGGGTTGCATGACAGAGTGTTGAAGACTTTGTGAGCCAGTGAAAAGAGTGCACATCTGAGTTCTATGGAATTCAGGAAAGAATGTGCTAGGAGGGCGCATGAGAGGAATCATAAAGTCAAGGGAGAATCCTCAAGGTTATTGAACACCTTGGAGGTGAGACTATGCAGAGGAGGGAACAGAGAGAAAACATAATCACTGAGGATTCTGTGAAACTTTGCCAGGAAGGCATCAAGTGAGTGAAAATAATGCACAAGAAGAACTCTATTTCGAGTTCATAGATAAGGGAAGTGTCTGGAGTGTTGGTTTCATCATTTTCATCCTCATCCTCTTGTTCTGTTGTCTTAAAATTGTCATTGTATCCTATTCTTGTCTTGTCGTTTGGAGATCTTTGACTGGTAAGGATCTCATCTAATTTTTTAGTTCTTTTTTTGAACTTATTCAACTTTTCTATTGTCAATAGTAGCTCCCCTTTTGTGTGATCCAATTCTTCTTTCATTTTCATATAATCTTCTAATTTTTTCATGAAGCTATCAATGGTCTTTTCAATCTTGTAATTGTCTTCTTCAAAACTACTCAATTCACCTTTTAGTATTATGTTTGTGTTTCTAATCTTTCTATTTTCAGTTTCAACATGCTTCAAATTTTCAAGATTCTCATCTTCTTGTTCACTCTCTAAATTGTCTTTGTATCCCCAAAAGGAATCAATGTTGTTTTCTTCATCCAAATCTTCTTCAGAAATGATTTCTTCTTCTTTAGAAATCTTGTGATCATCATCCTAGGTTTCTTGGGTTATGAAGAGGACTTATCCTCCATCATTATCTTCTTCATCACTCTCATCTGAGGAGATGTCATAATCCTTGGAGTAGAATCTCTTTTTATTGTTGAGACTTCTCTTCTTATAGTA
>SNQJ01S0013114.1:201300-218555 GCA_010110895.2 Picea sitchensis
TCTTGGGTTATGAAGAGGACTTATCCTCCATCATTATCTTCTTCATCACTCTCATCTGAGGAGATGTCATAATCCTTGGAGTAGAATCTCTTTTTATTGTTGAGACTTCTCTTCTTATAGTAGCAGTTTTCAACAATATGTCAGATTATAGCATAGTTAAATCATTTGAGAGGAGACTTACCTTTGTTTATTCCACTTCCCTTCTAGAACCTTCCTAAGAAATTTCCTATTTCTTCATCAAGGTCATTATCCTTGTATTTTTTCTTCTTTATGGCTTTAAAGGCTGCGTCATTGTTTGGCTGGTCACTTTCTGTACCTGTTCTCATTTCATATGCTATAAGAGACCCATTTAATTCATCCATTGTAATTTTGGTCAAGTCCCTAGTTTCTTCAATGGCAGAGACCTTAGCATCATACTTCAAGAGAAGTGATGTCAACACTTTTTGTACAACCAAGGATTCATTGAGCTATTCACCTAATCCTCTGATAGAATTAACAACTTCAAAAACTCTAAGAAAATAGGTTGCATTATCTTCCTTTTCATCCATCTTCAAATTTTCAAATTCTGCTCTATGTCATTGAATCTTGACCTGCTTAACTTTTGGATCACCTTCATAGATACTCTTGAGTTTGTCCCATACTTCTTTAGCAGTGTTGCACCCCATCACTTTGATAGCAATGGTTGGTGCCAATTCTCCTAGAATAACATGTATGTCTTTTGAATTACAACTCATAAGATTCTTCACATTTTGATATGTTGGAGCATTATTTGGGATTACATAGCCATTTACAACTGAGTACCAAATGCCTACTCCCAAAGCTGTTAGGTAAGATTTCACTCTATCACTCTAGTATGCATAATTTCTTCCATCAAATATTTGAATCCCATTTGAAATGTGCTCATTGTCATCCATATCTACTCATCATTTTCCTTCTAGTGGTTAAACTGTTTTGAAGGAAACCTTCTCTGATACCAATTGTTGATACTGAGAGGGGGGTGAATCAGTATCAAGTACAATGTCAAAACAATTTCAACTTATACTTCAACTAGATTATATATTCAATTATATCCAATGAGAAATGAACAATAGTAGAAGACTTACACAAATAAACCACAACACACCATGCAAAATATGTGATAAATAACCATTAGCTATTGTTCAAGGGAAGTAATGACTTCCAAAGGTAGCTAGAGCTTCCAAATATAAAGGGAGGGACAAACCTCCAAAAGGAAGATACAATCCTCCAATATAAATAGATGGTTGACCTCTCCATCATTTCCCCTTCATTACACCCAACAACATATGAGAGATAAGAAAACTTTACATTAAATCATCACTATCAACCAACCATCATATAGAACCTGATAATGATTCCTGTGGCTTCTTCAACTTCTGAAATTATTCATTTATTGGAGTACTTTGATCCTATAAATAATATTACTCAATGTATTCTCTGAAACTCCTCCATGTTTCACTCCTTGAATCCTCCAAAAAAATAATTTATAGATAGAATGGTAGACCTTATTCAATTCTGGTTTATTCAGGAGAGCGAACTTGTATAGAATGCCCCGCACTCAATATTTAACATCAGATTCTAAATTTTTCACAAAATAAACTAAAGCCCGTACTCTTTCCAATGAAATTAGTCTCACTTAATTTGGATTCTCTATGAATACGTTATGATTTTTTTACCCAGAACACTTGTTTATGACTAGCTTCAAAACTAGTCAAAAACCCTATCTTCTACAGAGTGTATCTCCAAAATTATAGCGAATAAAGAGCTGAAATTTTTACCAAAGGTACCTACACATCTCTTAGAACACATCACCAAAATTCTTCATCCTCCCTTGAAATATGTCCTTCTTTACTTCATATTTCCTCTGAAATTTGAATTGTGTGTGTAAAATGAATGTATAATGATATGTATTTATACCCTTTATGTCACTTCCTTTTAACATTATGGCTGACCTGTACTTCCTTATTCAATTCACTTTGTCATATTCAAAAATTCACTTCTCCTTAACCATGAGGATCCACATGATGTGCCACCTACCACTGGAAACAACATGATTTATACTATCCATCCATGGGTGTTGTGTCTTCATGTGCATTTTCCTTCATGTCCAAATACCTTCATCAATATTGTGGTCCAAAACTAATGACTAGGGTTGACATCAATGAAAACAACCAATATTCCAATAGTAACTCATAACTTATATAATGTTTAACACTATATCCATGTATCCTAGGGAATAGTTGGATTTATGTTTGTACTTGTAACATGTATATCGTTATAATAGAAATGGACCAATTTTATCATCGAAATCCTATCATATTTAACATGCCACCCCTAACACCCAACCTCTATAACCTTATTTCATACCTTATTTTATATAATGCTTACACCTTGAAACTCATGTAACCTATATATCAACACCTAAATCCTAATCCATTTAACCCTTATAACCACTATTACAGATAACACTAATCCCTAGAAAACTTGTAAAACCAAACCCAAAAACCTATAATCCTTGAACTCTATAAAATATATAGCCCTTAGAACCCATAACACTCCCAACCCCAATAGGAAAATAATTTCTATCCCTTAACCCCTATAACCATTAAACCCTAACAAATATAAACTTAAACTAACCCCAATAACCTAGTCACTACTAACTTATATAACACTTAAATAATCCTTATAACCCTTAATCCCTAAAATTTACAAGACCTAAAAATCATCCCCTATAATCTATGTTTCTTATAAAAACCTAATGTACATAAACCCTAACTATCCATTTATACCACAAAATTTATAACCCTTATGTTTCTAATAAGTATAAACCCATATAACCATTAATTCCTAAAACTTATAAGTGTTATACCATGCCCTATATAATGCATATTACTTATAATCACTATCATCCCTAACAAATATAACGCCTCAACCTCTGTAATTCATTATCCATACAATTCTTAACATTTATAATTTTGAATCCCTAATCATATAAAACCTATTCCCTATAACCATTAAATAATTTAACCTCTAAATCATTTTAACCATAACCTATATAACCATTATACCCTCAACGATGATCATGTGTAACAATTAAAACCTATAACCCATGAGCCATACAGACTATAACCCTTAACCATAATTGTTGTAAACTACTATAACCACTACAATATTAACACCTAACCCCTAATAATTAGGAAACGTAAATCATAACCACCAACTCATAATAACTAATGACATTAATCATTAGTTAGACATTAATACAATTATCTTATCTTATCTTATCTTATCTTAATATTTAAATCCAATCACCTAAATCACCATAACACTTACCTATTCCAACTTCCAAAACCAATAACATTTATAAACCTTTATACCGAGAAATTATATAACTACAAACCTATATCACCTATATCCCCAACCTTTGTAAATTTTATAACTAGTGAAACTTAATATATACAACCCATAAACCCTAACACCCTAACCCATAATCTCTATTACTTCTCTAAACTTGAACCTAGATAACCACTAACTTGCAACTCCTTTATGCCCCAATATCAATAAACCCCAACATGTATAAAACTTGTTATTTATGTAGCCTCTATAACCCATAATATTTATAAACCCTATAAGAGTTATCCCTTAACCACTATAAACTCTGTAAACCCTAACCCTTTATATTGTCTAACCCCGATCACACTACAAAACTAACATTTATAACACTTAATCTCTAATCCTTATAACCCTTAATATGCACTCATATATACCCTAACCCTTACAACAAATAAAGCTTACCCCTATATCACTTATCACAAGTGATCTCCATGCTTTATAACTATTAAATATTATCTCAAATCAACATTATTACCACTCCATCCCTAACTCCTAACTAGAAAAACCTTGAAATAATCCTTATAACCACCAAAACATATCCCCTAAACCCTCTAGCATCTACTTTATGTAATATTTATAATCCCTATTTACACTAACCACTATCTCATAACTGTTATAACCCTGATTTTCACCCGACATGCATACCTGGCATCATGCCATCTCATTTTCCATTTTTTGCCAAGACATTATTGAACAACTCTTCTAAAAAACATCCTTTTGAATGCATACGCACCCTTCTCCACTATTGCATGTGTGTATATGCTCGCTGACCCACTACAACCTGCATATACTGACGAAAGAAAAAAAAATAGAAGGTTGTAGATCGAATACAAATTTTTGGGTAAGTTTCCTAAACCGTTTGACTTCCCATATCCGGTCACTCAACCAAATACCTAGCCCTTTATAGCCTATAAAATAAGGGGTATGGGTCCTATTTGAAAAAGGGGGAAAATAATAGAAAATAAACTCTACCCATTTTGGTATTCCCCTTGCCCCAATATTTTGTAACCATTGTGTGAGAACTGAAGAAGAGAAGCATATGTTGAATCGGTTGGTGCACAGTTGAAGAAGAGCCTAGGACCATATTCAAGGAGCGGTAGTCGATCTCACCATTGTAAGTGGATTTTGTGAGGTTAATAGAAATAATTACTTTTCCCATCCCGCCATATGAGGTGTTCAATATTCAAATTTGGTTTATATTTTTAGAACCTCTAACCCACTAATTCATATATGAGATGCATGTTCATAGTTCTTTGTTTGTATGCTTGTGAATGTAGGTTAGCTTTGGGAGGAGACTTGGATTCAAGGAGCAATCGAATGAAAAAGGATCAACACCAAGCAAGGGGTTCAAAGTAGAGTTGCCGGATCCTTTTATCCTTGTGTTTTATGCATGAATGTGGGGTCGATGTCAGGATAATGGAAACAAATGCTGCGACTTCTTCATGGAATTCTCATATTCCCTCTACAACTGTCACTATAGGGGGTGTTCCACCTCCTAACCAACCGTTGTTGGTCTAGGCCACTATGGTCTCGACTGTATCTACCTCAAGAAATGGTATGATTCTGTCTATGGTGGTGATCATAGCTATGTTTACCTAGAATGCGATAGGCCCTCCGCTCTCATACAGGATGTCTGGCTTCAGTACAAGTACTATACTTTCCTACTCCACTCTACAGAATTTAGGCCTCGGGGAAATGAGCTCCAAGGCTCCTCTACAAGGATCCATGGGGGGCACTTCATCTCCCTATATTGATTTCCTTTACAGAGGGGGTCATATACCTCCTTCGTCCCCTTCACTCCATGGTGTTCATAAACACTCCGTCGATCCAAACGTAAACTCATTTGCAGTAGGTAGTCAAGAAATTCCTTCTTACAACATGTTGTTTGGTTCAACATCATTCTCTTTTTTCGGTGTGTTTGGTAAGAATGCTTTCTCGTCAGCTTCCGTCTCGGCCGGGGGAAACCCCGGTTATGGACAACCACATCCTGTACAGGGTACTATTCCTGCACAAGGGGAAAACTTGGGAATTCCTTCCTCACAAGGACCTTGGAATCCATGGTAGGGATCAGTTCCCTTGTTAGGGATGTCAATCGGAGGAAACCCCTTCTATACCCAATGGAACCCCAGTAAAGGATCAACACCTATGACTATCAGATCGATAAGGGGAAACCCTTCCCAAAATCATTGGAATGTGATGCAAGCCCAACCCTTTATGTCCTATTATGGGAATCAGCCGATGATGTCTCAACAAGCACAAAATCCATACATTGGTCACAACCATGGTTATTACTAGAGCCCTGGCTAACAACCTAACTTTTCCTGGAAACCTAGTGAAAGTAAAACTCCAGGCTCCTTTTTCCCTGGTTACAATCCATAACCCAAACTATTGTTTCTGAAAACCTTGCACTTTCCATACTTGACAAGGTTATTTAACAACCCCATCTGCCACAATCCGAGTTGGCCTCCTATGCCAACCAAGTTTCCTTCGGACATTCCAAAGTTTAGATCCAAGCCTAATGAATATCCTGGAAATCATGTGACTACCTTCCACTTATGTTGCTTGTCCAACTCATTGAGAGACGACTCCATCCAATTGTGATTGTTTCAACACACTCTCATAGGGAGTGTTGCAAAATGGTACATCGATCTTGATTGCTCACGATACTCTTCCTTTGACGAATTGGTAATGGATTTCTTAAACCATTTCCAATTACCTGTGAGATATAACACCGACATTGAGTTGCTGGCCAACTTTGGGCAGACAAAAGTGAATCATATCTCGGATCACATCCGAGAATGGAGACGCCGGAAGAGTTTGATAAAAGTGCTAGTCCCACCAGCAGTCTTTTTAGAGTGGTTCCTTAAGTCTTTGGTACCCTAGTTGTCTAAATATGTCACAACATCCAAGGCATTTTCTGAGGAAGATGCAATAATGAGAGATCAACAACTAGATTTGATTTACTCTCAGTCTGGTTTAATTTACAAAATTTTACCAGATGCATCGAGGTCAATACTTAACAAGACCAGACAGAGGTTTGGACCACATGCCGATGGAATTATTGGTTCAGTACAAATGAATTCCATTGATCCATTCTCAAATCAATTGCAACAATTGTTGATATAGTAGATAGAGTCCATCCATACCACCGGTTTGGTTGTTCCCTCTACGCAAAAGTCGGATGTACACAGTGTGCAAATAACAAACCCGAAGGCCACCCAACATCCTAAAGGAAAGAAGAAACACCAAAATAAGGGTAAGGGGGATAAGAAACCCACCGATAATGCTGGCGGGGGTGTCACTGAAAAGAAGAAGTCAAAGTATCCTTTTAATCTATGCAAGGAAGATCACTTGACCCATCAGTTCCCTCAGCTTGTGGAGGCCCAAAAGTTATTAGCACAACAACAACCTGTCATGTTAATGAACCGATTTCCACACAGGCAAAATCTAACTGAAGCTTCCTCAAGTGCAAAAGGGGGCAGTCAAGGACCCCCTCCATCTTCTAGTAATCCTTCATCCAAAAATGTGTATATGTTGAAAGGTGGTGCCTATATATCAACTAGAGCTCATGATTACAGAATGCCAAGAACCTTGGAGAAGATTAAAGAAGCTGAAAACCCACCTCTTCCTCTCCATATTTAGAAGACGTTGGGCGAAACAATGACACACATCCCAAAAGGTGTGTTCAAGAAAGATTCTCACAATCCAAATGCAAGGGCCACCCAAAACTACTCTTTTGTGGAGGACCTGGCACAAACCCCTTGTGTGATGTCTACTTTGGCGGTTACTTGTAACCCGAGAATGACCATGCTTGATACGACCGACTTGAAACCCCATATTCCTTACCATGTAGCTTTTCAGATAGTAGTGGCTTACACCACAAAAAAATTTACCTAGAAAATTTTCTACACAGTGGTAGATGAGGGCACCTCGACATGCGTGATGTCTTTGGAGTGTTGGAAGGCTATCAGCCAACCCGTTTTGTCTCCATCACCTACTCTTCTTATGGGTTTTGACGGTCATTCTTTCCAACCACATGGGATCATTCCCTCTTTCGTTGTACATTTAGGGGGAAAAGTCGTGTGTGTTGAAGTCGAAGTGGTCGATGCCTATATTGACTAAAATATCTTGTTAGGAAGGAGTCAAAACTATTCTATGCAAGTAGCGGTCGCGACAATTTTCTAGGTATTTTTTTTTCCACACGAGGGTTGGATCATGACCGTTGATCCGTTATCCTTCTCTCATCCTGAAACTTCATCGGGAGTCTTCATGGTTCTGATGATTGATAACCCTCATCCTGACATCGCCAACATATTGGTTGGTTTGTGCCCACCTTTTATGGGTACTTTTAATTACCTGCCTCCAATCGACAATGTCCATTTCATGTCTGCTATACCTCAACAGCCTTAGGCTGAAATATTTCAACTCTCATCATTTCATATGATGTACTTTAATGATCCATGGACTCTTCCTTCCCCATCAACCATGATGGAAGGGACAAAGCACCATGGCATGGCCATTCCTCTGTCCACGGAAGTAGTTGCATACTCGATTATTCAATAAGCTTCCACCAACCCCGACCCAACTCTAGCACAAGAGTTAGATCCGGTGCTCGAGCCTACTTGGGATCAAGTTTCCCTCACTAATACATATTCTTTAGACTTATTCTTTCCCTCATATGAGGTTATTATTGATTCAATGACTAGTCTAGACAGACCCTGGGATGAACTTCATCATAGATCTTACTTCCTCCTAGAGTTAAGATTAATTGAAGTAGGTGAATTCACTCTAATTACAACTGGAGAGAAAGCATGTCCTATCAATCCTTTGGTAATGCATGTTGTTTATGTTGAAGGAAATATGGAAACAATAGCCAAAATGATACCTATTGATATCTACATAACTCCTAGCATTGTGGATAACATCTTCGTTGGAGCAGATTTCTCCCCCGAGGAGATTCAAATCTACACAGATTTATTTAAAGAATTCCAAGATGTGTTTTCATTGTCTTACGAGGAAATTCCAGGCATAGATCCAAGAATCATCGAACATGAAATCACGACTTTTCATGATGTTAAGATAGTCCATCATAAGCTTCATTCAGTCAATCCTGGGAAAGCAACAACTATTAAGTCTGAAGTAGAGAAACTACTTAAAGTTGGTTTCATATACCCCGTCCAATTGACTCAATGGGTGTCAAATCCTATGCCAGTCAATAAAAAATAGGGGATGATTCATGTATGTAGGGACTTCCATGATCTAAACAAGGCTTTTCCAAAGGATAATTTCCCCATGTCATTTATTGACTAGATAGTCGATGAATGTGCATGTTACGAAGAATTTTCTTTCATGGATGGTTTTTCTAGATACAATCAAATACAAATCAATCCTGAAGACCAACAGAAAACTTCTTTCATTTGTCCATGGGGTACATTCGCTTATCGGAAGATGCCTTTTGGTCTGAAAATTTTTGGATCTATGTTTCAACAGGCCATGTATTTTTCTTTCCACGACCTCAAAAACATAGTCGAGGCTGATCTTAATGATTTAGCGTCATGATCTCACAAGAGATTTGATCATCCTACACTTATCTGACTTAACCTTGAATAGTGTTGCTACTACTGAATCCACTTCAATCCAAACAAATGCAGTTTTTGCATCACATCAGGTCGTCTACTAGGTTTCATAGTTTCAAGAATAGGGATAATGGTTGATCCTCTAAAGGTTGAGGCAATAGTTCAATTCCCCTCTCGTGCACCATCCCTCACCTTCATAGTTTGCAAGGAAAATAAATTTTTTTACGGCGTTTCATCACAAACTGTGCTAAGATCACAAAGGGTTTCATGTGTTTATTGAAGAAGGATGTTCCTTTCCATTGGGAAAAAGCCTCTCAACACTCTTTTGCAGCATTGAAACACTCCCTCACATCAAGCCGTCTGCTTTGGCCACCCAATTCTAATAAATATTTCTTATTGCACTTGGCCACTGCAAAGTCGACCATCAATATGGTCCTGGTTCAAGAGGATGATTTGCTCTAAGAATACGTGATTTATTACCTGAGCTGAGGCCTAGTTAGACCGAAACTAAATTATTACCACATTGAAAAACTTGTGTTGGCAGTAGTCCATGCTATCTAATGGTTTTGTCATTACATTTTGTTTCGCAAGACCATTGTCTTTGTTGTTGTGAATCCATTTCAATACGTGTTGACATGATGCGTCATCGGCATAAATATCAGTAGATGGATAATTATCCTTCAAGAATTCAACTTGGATTTCGTTTCGGTGAAATTCAAAAATTCATTGGTCTTCACGGAACTCATTTCAAAACTTCTGGTCGAATCAGGTGATGTTATACTTGATGAGTCACCAATCAAAAGAGACATGTTTTTTATCATGTCTTCCAACCCCTGGTATGGAGATGTACTTGTGTATCTCCAAACTTTGAAGTGTCCCACCTTTGCATCTCATGACGAGCATCACCATATACTCCATCAGGCCAAGAACTATATCATACTTGAGAACACTTTGTATCATCGAGGTGTAGACTGCATCCTTTGCTGATGTCTCACTCAAGAAGCATAAATCATGCTTAACGATTGCCACATTGGATCATGTGGCAGTCATTTGTTTGGGTTGGAAACAACCCAAAAAATTCTACGAGTCGGTTACTTCTAGCCGACATTAATCAAATATTGTGTTGAATTGGTCAAGAAGTACCACCCGTGTCGTATCATCTCTTGAAAGATGAGGGCACACCCCATTCCCATGTTTCCCAATATTACCATTGGTCCCTTTACTAAGTGGGGGATTGATTACACTACATGCAACCCCCCTTCAACAAGGGGGCACCGTTATATCATCGTAGCAGTATACTACTTCACCAAGTGGGTCGAAGCTATGCCAACATTCAAATATGATGGGGAGACTGCAACTCTCTTTTTGTTCAACCAGATAATAGCAAGGTTCGATGTCCCGAGAGAGATTGTCACTGACCATGGCAGTCACTTTCATAAAAAAATGATGAATAAGTTAACATCAAAGCTTGGGTTGAGGCAAGAACATTCATTACCCTACTACCCACAAGCGAATGGTTAGGTATAATATGTAAATAAATCTCTTAAGACCATTCTATAGTGAATGATCAATTTGGCCAAGTCAAATTCGCATTTGATGTTATACTCAACATTATGGGCTTATCGAACGATTGTTAAGACTACAACCAGTTTCTCACCTTTTCAACTCGTTTACAGGCTAGAAGCAATCTTTCCCATAGAGTGCCAGATCCTATTTTTAAAGTTGTCAGTACAGTTATTGCCAGGAACTTCACCGCTTGAAGAGCATTTATTATATCTCGAGCAGCTCAATGAGCAGTTTCATGGTGCGGCATTAGCTAATGAGGCTCACAAACAAAAAGTCAAGTGTCAATATGATCAGTCTATTCGTCCTCTAATTTTCTTTGAAGGTGACCTTGTCCTGGTCTATGACCAAGATAAGGACCCCCTGGGGGTAGGAAAGTTCAAACCTTTGTGGTTCAGACCTTTCATCATGAAAGAAGTTCTAAAAAAGGGTGCTTATTATCTGGTGGAGTTTGAGGGAATTTTTTTGGCGGAACCTAGAAATGGGCTCTACCTCAAGAAGTATTCCTCATATGTGAGATTCATTGGGTTACTTTTTGTAACATATGTATAGTTTTTGTACTATTACTTTTTAGTTATGTCTTTTAGTTTTATGGACGTGTCATTTTTTATGTTATCTTTTTCACTGTGGGCAGATTTCAAGTGAATTAGAGGTGTTCGTTGGGTTCACAGATGGTGCTAGCCGACATACTTAGAGGCTTACTTCCATAGCTTGGGTGATATTTACACCCCATGGCTAGTTAATATCCTAAGGAGGTATCTATTTAGGTGACACCATAAACAATGTCGTTGAATACAACATAGTTCTTGAGTTGCTTCGTGACACTTTGTCACCTGGTATCTCACATCTCCGGGTCTATCTAAATGCTCAACTGGTTGTGTCTTAGTTAAATGGGGTTTACCACATTTACAATCCTAATCTACACCGATGGTTCCTTAGGGTACGTCTCTTATAATGAATCTTTGATTACATTACGTATATCCATGTTCCTAGGAGATTGAATCAAGTTATAGATACTCTAGCTAATCATATATTAGATTGTCATATTTCACACATGTAAGAGTATATATATATATCACAAAGTATCAGAGTACATAAGTGGGCGCAAGTGCCTCAAAAAATATGTTTCTAGTAAAGAGTCGTGGGGCTTATGCCCTCAAAAATATACAAAAGGTGCCCTTGGCACATAGGAAGTCTAGTATAAGCTAAGGGTGGGGCTTGTTAGCCCTTCCATAGTGCACAACGATGTTAGCATGACGCCAAAAAATATGGACCCAGGTCCATGGTACCCCAACAATGTGAGTCTACATGGACGGTAGGATATCCTCGATATCTGCCATGGGGACTATCCAAGTATTTGCGGTGAGGTTCCACTCTACCCATATCAAAACTCTCTCAGCCTCCCCGGCTGGAGGTCCCCCTGCTGCTACTGTTCCACTGGCTACAGTTGGTCCCGCCTCTAGTCAAGGATTCCACCTTGTCCTCACAAAATCTATTGGACGCACTTTCCCCACATCTGCACATAATGGATACATACATTTCAAATACTCTGGTATACAAAAAAACATAATATATATGAAAAAACATAAAAATTAAATAACTTTGAAAAAAATTTAAATTACCCATCTCTCCTCGCTCCTCTCTGGGAGGTACAGGCATGTCAGGATATCTATAATAGTTGATCTTGGCATAGGGGTATTCCTCTATGGTCATAATTTGTCGTGCCCACCAATCAAAACACTTGTTTTCGAAGGCCTCAATAGTCCTCCCCCCACCCTATCACAAAAACAATGTCGCCCATTTGCATAATGTTGGGAGAGAGGGATCATGCCCTCATATCGTCTCTCTAGGGCTGAGACTTGGTACCCTCTCAAAGACAAAGGAACAAAAAATAGTCTTGAACGCAAAGTTTATGTGTCTCTGCATAGGACACTTTGTGAGCTGCCTCTTCATGAAGTCTCGTAAGGTGGTACTCCAGTCAAAAATTTGTGCATTTAAGCGATGAAACACACAATTCATGTGCATCTGGGAAGCCTAATGTAAATATGTGGATCTAGTAATCCTCCCAATGAGAAAAACTATCGATTTTAGCAATAGGTTATAAATCTTGTTTATTGACACCTGTGTGGCCACTTTGCCTGTGTGAGACTCACAATGGAGTCCAATCAACTCCTCTAGGTTGTGAGGCCTAAAGGGAAATGTGTGAAACTTGAGTGGTTCCCCTCTCCTTGATAGGCCAGTCAGAAAATAGATATCTTCAGTCATTGGAGTCAACGATTATGCCTCAATAATGAATGCCTCTGCATCCGGGTGCCAGTATTTTACCAAGGCATTCAACAGCCTAGGTTTTTCCTACATAAATGGACACTGGAAGAATTTCAACAAACCACACTACACCAATGTGATAGTAGTATCAGGGTCCTCTCCAATCAAATTATCAATGTCCTCATGCTCCCTCTCCCTCTAATGAACATACATCCTTCATTTGACAAGTTCAGGGGAGGGGTTAACTCTTGCATCTTTTAAAATTTTCAACATCTTGGAGGGTATACATGGGTTGTAGTGTACACAGTCACATATACCTATGTGAATTATTTCCTCTGCACATGGGCGTATGCTGGCTATTATAGGACAACCCAAGTATACGTAGGGCTAACCTTTTTAAAGGTCAACACCCCCCCCCAAAAAAATAATAATAAATGCACAAACGACTAATTGAAATGCAAGAGGGGCTAGCATGCACTTACATGGTCATAGTGAAATTTCATTTCAACCACTGAGTTGTGACACAGAACCATCATTGCTTCTTTATAAGTGTCATAATTTAGTGGTAGATCCTCCCCCTTTCATGGATTCCCTAGGCAGATCTTGGTTGCATTTTTTGGTATCCATGTCATCACTACCAACTATAGGCTCGAGATTCCTTATTATTTTTTACTAATTACGAGTATGAGCCTCATTTGCATGATTCATTATCACTGTTTACCTCACCCTCGGGACTCCCAAAACACAATGGGTCTTCTTGATGTAGGAGCATTGCAAAGGCGTGAAAGCATAGCCAGCAGCGAGACAGCGCGGAGATAAGAGACAACTGGAAAAGCACTGAACACATTTTTTTGAAAATGTTTTGAAATATTAATGAATTCATTAAGTTGATGCATTATTGTATTATTCTAAAAGGACATTGAGTGATTCTCTCTCGTCCATAGTAGATAGGAGCCTTTATGTGTAATGAATGTAGGTAGATAGAATTTAATTCTAGATTAGACAGTTTTAAAGCGCAAGAGGGAAACGGGATATAGACACCCTCATTGTATAGTTGTAATATTATTATGTCAAGAGAGAGCATAGAGCATAGAGAAGAGAGCAGAGAGCTATAGTTGAAAACACACATGTACAAAGATTTGAATTAATAGAAAGAGCTTTGATTCAAATTCATGGTGTCGTATTTTTTCTCTGTGTATGCATGTTGAATGTTATGCTCATGGATGTTTACTTTTCGTTATACATTTGATTTATATGTTGTGTATATGATTTCATGCTTTGTGTTTGAAGTCTGAGAGGGAGTAAGGAATGAGTTTCAATTGTTTCTCTGCTTGAGTGAGTAAAATTCCTGCAAGGAGTGCAAT
This sequence comes from Picea sitchensis, assembly GCA_010110895.2. Classification (NCBI taxonomy): domain Eukaryota; kingdom Viridiplantae; phylum Streptophyta; class Pinopsida; order Pinales; family Pinaceae; genus Picea; species Picea sitchensis. The sequence continues at coordinate 215,480 of SNQJ01S0013114.1, forward strand.
GAAGTTTGTCCGCAAGGAGTGCATTGACAGAAGTCAGATTTCATCTCTGAAAGATCAAGAGGGATAACCATTGTTCTCATTCTCACAGAAGTGCAATTTTAGCATAGGATCCGTGCAAAGAGTGTGTAGGCCGAGTAAAGTTCTAGATTTTGTGAATCTGAGAAATTGTTGAAGGACTATTATTGCAGGGAGTGCGCAGAGTTGAAGGACTTCAATTATTTGAAGTAATTGAAGGATTCACCGCAAGGAGTGCGTGTAGGATTCTTCTTTAAGATTTGAAGTTGGAGAAATCCCAAGAAGGATAGGGTCTTCGAAGTTGTCGAAAAAAATCATAGAAGGTTGGTGCCTTGAGGCATTGAATGGAGGCGTAGCAAGTTTGCGTTGCAGGCGGGTAAGTTCTATGGGGAAATACTTGGTTAAAATTCACAGGAATTGTCCAGGAAGAAATGGAGGGTTGGAATTCTTTAAGAAGAATTTGCTAAGTCACAAGAGATGTCAGATATTGCAGAGAAGCAGGTACGTTATGGTGAGATTTCCTTAAGCATAAGCTCAGAAGAAATCAAGGCCATAGGATCCAAGCCAGCCCCAGGTTCGTTGGATCGCTCGTGAAATCTCATTTCGGGGCTTCATGAGTTGAAGTGTCAAAGGTTTTGAATCAAGGTTCATGAAGTCATGAAAGGCGAGTAGCAAAGTGGCGAGTGGATCAGATTTGTCCATCCGGGGAGGATAGGTGGCAGATATCTAGAGATCTGGAAAACTCAAAGGTTCACAAGGTGAGAGACCAAAGGTTGGGTACTCTAGGTTGCGAAAGGTGAAGTCTCGAAAGGGCGAGAAGTTTCATCGTGGGACCACATGGACGACGTGTCAAAATTTGTAAGATGAAGAATTGAAGATTAGAAGGAGAAGTTGCGAGGTCATGAGCTGTGATAAGGAGTATTGAGGAGTTTGGGATCTCATCACTTCGGGTGTCATGATACAAAGGAGACAACACTTTGGGGAGTGAAGTGGCGAAGTGAGAAGTGGAGCACAAGGAAAACATGGTAGAATCGCAAGGTGGGACCGTGAAATAGGCATGGATCCATGCGTTTTTCATTGAAGGGAGTCAAAACCCCATTGACTTTTCATGTCTCAGGGGTTCATAAGATAAGGGGATGGAATTCCAACCTTTTGAATTGTGAAGTGGCGAAATGCGAGAAGCGCTAGTGGGAAGACTAGCTGGTGGTCACTTGCAGAGGGCGCTGACAAGGGAAGGAGTTATACCCGTCCTGTGATCTCAGATATCGTGGGTTTGGACATAAAGAGTCGAGAGTCTCGACACACAAACTTGCGAGAGGCGAGTTGTGACAAGTGCCTTTCAGTTTAGGCCTTGGTCATAACTAGTGGTCACACAGAGAAGAAGGAGATTACACCTAGTGTCGTTTGTGCAAAAAAGCTTCCGAAAGGACCCATGGTTCAAAAGAAAGAAGATTCAAGAAGGGAATTGAAAAAGCCGATCTGGGTCATAGGGAAATGAAGAATGATCTTGTAAGCGGATCCTTGACCGGATGACCGAGTGGGTCTGCACCATCTGGTATCAGAGCTTGACTCTATTTGTATATTTCAGACAGGGGAAGCGAGAAAGAAAGATTCGCCATGCCGCCAATAAGAAGGGATAGGCAAACACCCGATCTACCAGAGGATAGGGAAATGCCGAGAAGAAGGGGTAGGCAGATGCATGATCCATCCATAGAAAGAGAGATGTGTGACTTACATGCCAGACTTGAGGACATAGAGACAACACAGAGGCGCACAACTGGTGTTGGGGATCTTAGTGATTCCGAAAGTGAGAATGAGGTTGAACATGAAGGAGAAGAAGTCACAACAAAAGATGCAGCAAACGAATGCCTGATTAGGGTTGTTACAAGAATGGGTGCTAAGGAAAAAATCGATATTCCAGTGTATGAAGTAAATATGGATGTCGAAGAGATTCTAGACTGGATTAGAGCTCTGGAAACATATTTTGACTATGAAGATGTCGAAGAATACAAGAAGGTCAAACATGCTATCATGAGACTTAAAGGACATGCAACATTGTGGTGGGATGAACTGCAAGCTGACAGATGCTGCCAAGGTAAGCAAAAAATCAAGAGTTGGGATAGGATGATTACAAAGATGAAAGAGAAATTCATTCCCAGAGATTATCAGATTACTCTGTTTCATAGGATGTAGAATTTGAGACAGAAGCTGATGACAGTGAAGGAGTACACTGAAGAATTCTATAGGTTGAACATCAGGGTAGGTCATCGTGAAAGTAATGATGAAAAAGTTTCCAGGTATATGAATGGCCTGAGATATGAAATTCAAGATGAGATGAGAATGATGACCATCTGAATGGTGGAAGATTCTTATCAAATGGCTCTAAAGGAAGAAGAGAAGCTAAGCCAAAAACAAGTTCAAAGAGGTTGAGGCATAAGTTAAGCTAGGGGCAAATCAGTCGTCCAATATAGAAATTAGAAGCCTAAGGAAGAATAGAAGAAACCTCAGATTGAGAGAGGTGGAAGCTCGCAGAAAGGGAAATATGCTGGACAGAAAAGGCAGTATGCTAATCAGAGAGGAGAGTATGTTGATAACAATATTTTTCCTCGTACTAGAGGTAGAGGAAGAGGAAGAGGTGGAGTGATAAAATTCTTCACGAGTGGAAAGGTCGGACACAAGTCTTATGATTGTCTAGACAAAAAGAGAGAAGGTGGTGAAACTCACATCGTGGAAGCACAGAGGCAAAATGTTGAGGCAGAGGATGTTGAAGGCGGAAGATCGTTGATGATGCAAAAAGTTATTTTTACACCAGATAAGGAAGTGGAGAGTTTGGTCCAAAGAAACAGACTTTTTTGGACTCCTTGCAAGACCAAGGACAGGTTATGCAAGGTCATTATGGATAGTGGTAGAAAAAAAAATCTCGTTTCAACGAAGATGGTAGAAAAACTGGAGCTGGAGACAATTGATCATCCAAGCCCATACAGAGTCTCGTGGTTGCAAAGAGGACATCAGGTAAATTTCACTAAGCAATGTTTAGTTGAGTTTAAAATAGGAGGGTATA
>SNQJ01S0013114.1:221931-242339 GCA_010110895.2 Picea sitchensis
GCAGAGAGTTGTAGTTGAAAACACCCATGTACAGAGATTTGAATTAATAGAAAGAGCTTCGATTCAAATTCATGGTGTCGTATTTGTTCTCTGTGTATGCATGTTGAATATTATTCTCATGGATGTTTACTTTATGTTATACATTTTCTTTATATGCTATGTATATGATTTCATGCTTTGTGTTTGAAGTTTGAGTGGGAGTAAGGAATGAGTTTCAATTGTTTCTCTTCCTGAGTGAGTAAAATTCCTTCAAGGAGTCCAGTGAAGTTTGTCCTCAAGGAGTGCATTGACATAAGTCAGAGTTCATCTCTGAAAGCTCAGGAGGGGTAACCATTGTTCTCATTCTCACAGAAGTGCAAGTTGAGCACAAGAGCCATGCAAGGAGTGCACAAGCCGAGTAAATATCCAGAGTTTGTGAATCTGAGAAATTGTCGAAGGACTACTATTGCAGGGAGTGCGCAGAGTCGAAGGACTTTAATTCTTTGAAGTAATTGAAGGATTCGCCGCAAGGAGTGCATGCAGGAGTATTCTTTAAGACTCGGATTTGGAGAAAGCCTAGGAAGGATAGGAAATTTGTAGTTGTCGAAGAAAAGCATAGAAGGTTGGTGGCTTGAGGCGTTGAAAGGAGGCATAGCAAGTTTGCATTGCAAGCGGGTACATTTCGTGGGGAAATACTTGGTTAAAATTCGCAGGAATTGTCTAGGAAGAAACAGACGATTGGAATTCTTTGAGAAGAATTCGCGAAGTCACAAGAGCTGTCAGATATTCTAGAGAAGTAGGTATGTTACAAAGAGCTTTCCTCAAGTGTAAGCTCAGAAGAAATCAGGGCCATAGGATCCAAGCCAGCCAGGGTCATTGGATCACTCGCGAAATCTCATTTTGGGGCCTCGTGAGTTGAAGGGTCGAAGGTTTTGCATCAAGGTTCGCGAAGTCGCGAAAGGCAAGTAGCGAAGTGGCGAGTGGATAAGAGCCATCCATCCAAGGAGGACAGGTGGTAGAGATCTAGAGATCTCGTGAACTCGGAGGTTTGCGAGGTGAGAACCAAAAGGTTGGGTACTCTAGGTTGCGAAAGGCTAAGTCTCGAAAGGGCGAGAAGTTTCTTCGTGGGACCACGTGGACGACGTGTCAGAATTCAGCAGTTGAAGAATTGAAGATTAGAAGGAGAATTCGTGAGGTTGTGAGCTACGATAAGGAGTATTGAGGAGTTTGGGATGTCGACACTTCGGGTGTCATGATACAAAGGAGACAACACTTCGGGGAGCAAAGTGGCGAAGTGCGAAGTGGAGCGCAAGAAACATGTGGAAGAATCGCAAGGTGGGCCCATGAAATATGCAGGGAGCCATGCATTGTTCATTGAAGGCAGTCAACACCCCATTGAATTTTTGTGTCTCGGGGGTTCATAAGATAAGGGGACAAAAGTCCAACCTTTCGACTTGCGAAGTGGTGAAAGGTGAGAAGTGGTAGTGGGAAGCCTAGATGGTGGTCGTGCGTGGAGGGTGCTGACAAGGGAAGGAGTTATACCCATCTCACAATCTCAAATATCATGGGATTGGACAGAAAGAGTCGAGAGTCTCGACTCACAAACTCATTAGAGGTGAGTTGTGACAAGTGCCTTTCAGTTTAGGCCTTGGTCATAACCGGTGGTCATGCAGAGAAGGGGGAGCTTGCACCTAGTGTCCTTCACACAAGGAAGCCTACGAAAGGACCTGTAGATCAGAAAAAAGAAGATTCAAGTAGGGAATTGAAAGAGCCGATCTGTCTCAAAGGGAAATGAAGAATGATCCTGCAAGCGGATCCTCGATCGGAGGGCCGAGTGGGTCTATTCCACTTTTTTTAATCCCTTTTTAGACCCTCTAAACATGATAATATTGTTGAGCGATATTTTCTCCCTTCATGCTTGCTAAACTTAAATTTGAAGGCACGTTTGTCTGGCAGTAGTTTACCCCTTTTTCAGTCTGGATGGTCAACTATACCAACAAGGGTATACTCTAAGAGCCTCGGTTCTCTAGAAGAGTATTCTCAGGTATAATTTTAACCCTTTTTCGGGCTTGAGGGACTAAATTTACTAAAAAGGAACCCCCATGGAGTCCATAGTTAAGCTTTTTTCAGACTCCCTAAAATTGAAAATATCGTCGAGTGTACATGTTCCTTCACACTTGTTAAAATGGTCCAGAAGAAAATCCCATATGGAGTCCATAGTTAAGTTCTTTTCAGACTCCCTAAATTGAAAATATCACCGAGTGACCTTATTCCTTCACACTTGGTAAAATGGTCTAGAAGAACATCCCATACGAAGTCCATAGTTAAGCTCTTTTTAGACTCCCTAAAATTGAAAAGATCGTCGAGTGACCTTATTCCTTCAGACTTGTTAAAATGGTCCAAAAGAACATCTCATACAGATTCCATAGTTAAGATTTTTTTTTACTCCTTAAATATGAAAAAATTGCCAAGTGATCTTGTCTTTATTACACTCGTTAAAATGGTTTTGAATAGACATATTTTTTGTTCTAGTTTACCCCTTTTTCGAACCGACTAGACTACCTTTGAAAAAGGTTCCCTAGTGGAGTCTCATTTTACGCTTTCTCAGACTCTCTAAAAATGAAAAACCGTCAAGCTTACCTTCTCTGGGCTCGTTAAAACCACATCGAAGGATGTTACCATTGTGTCTTATTAATCGCATTTGCATACCAGTGTCTTTGGCCTAATGCAAGCTCCATGTTTCTCTCAACTGAACCATCTGAAGCATGCCTTATATGCAAGCCCTCTAGCACTTTGCCTCTACGTCTTGACACCTTGGCCCTTGGAGGATTTTTCCTGAGTGTCCTTTTTCGGCATATGTCTCCTTGCTCTGAGCACCAATATATTCCTTGCACCTAGAACTAGTATGTCTGTGACACTCATTCTTCCTTTATAACGTAGCATTCTTTTATTCTTTTTCAAGATTTCCAAAATTATTGAAAAAGACAAAAAAAATCAAATATACCCCAAAAAGAGAAAGGGAAAAGTATTTTATTTTTGTTGGTAGAAAAATGAGTCACCCTTGGACAAAGCACATCCTTTCGTTTGTTCATCAAGATCTGGGATTTAACACGACCTTAAGAAGCTGTTATCACTGCATAGATTTGTGTCCTCCTCTATTTGGTTATTCTTCCAAACATATGGAGAGTTTGTGTTGCCTCCTACATTGTGAACTTATGTCAATATCATGTTTCCTGAGTCTCATCATTTTTCGTGCTATTATCCAAGGGAATTTTCACCAATCTTGAGTTGTCCCCCTTGTAGTTTGTCTCTTGACCTCATGCCTGACCATCCCAAAAGCCTAATCAAGTCCTTTTTTGAAATCAATGAAGAACTACACCTGATCATCAAGATCTTCTAGTTTGTTCCTGGCGAGATGTCGAAGACCTCTGGGTAGTGAAGTCGTACACTCATATTACACTCCTACCTGAGTTATGAAGATTGTGAAGTTGTTTCTCAAGCTCTGAAGGCCTCATCTCTATCCATCAGGCATCAATACCTTCTTGAACATGGATACTATACATGTATATATTTTTGATTTCGATATGTAGATCTGATGTGTATTTCTCACGACTACACTTTATATAGTTATATGACATGGATCTGCAGTGTATTTGATTGGCAACCATGATTTTGATTCATCCCGAGCATGGGTATGCCTGCCTCAGTGAGACAATTTTTATTTTGTAGATGACACCTCCTGAATTCTGGTCCCTGGGCTCACTTGCTTCATACGTTGGTTAATATTGGTAATGTATTTCAACCATCAGATGCTATTTTGAACTCACACATTAGGGGGCATCTTTTATAACCCTAATTTGCACCAGACATGTCTACCTGGCAGCAGGCCATCTCATTTTCCATTTTTTTCCAAGACATTACTGAACAACTCTTCTAAAAAACATCCTTTTGAAGTCATACACACCCTGCTCCACTATTTCATGCGTGTATATGCTTGTTGACCCACTACAACCTGCATATACTGAAAAAAGCACAAAAAATAGAAGGTTCCAGACAGAATACAAATTTTCAGGTAAGTTTCCTAAACCATTTGATCGCACATAGCTGGTCACTCAACCAAATACCTATCCCTTTATATCTTATAAAATAATGTGTAGGGGTCCCATTTGAAAAGGGGGAAAAATAATAGAAAATAAACTCTACCTGTTTTGGTATTCCCCTTGCCCCAATATTTTGCAACCATTGTGTGAGAACTGAAGAAGAGAAGCATATGTGGAAGTGATTGGTGCACAATTGAAGAAGAGCCCAGGACCAGATTCAAGGAGCAGTAGCCAATCTCACCATTGTAAGTGACTTTTTTGAGGTTAATAGAAATAATTACTTTTCCCGTCCTGCCATATGAGGTGTTCAATATTCAAATTTGGTTTATATTTTTAGAACCTCTAACCCACTAATTCATATATGAGATGCATGTTTGTGTTTCTTTGTTTTTTTGTTTGTGAATGAAAGTTATCTTTGGGAGGATACTTACAATCAAGGAGCAATCGAACGCAAAAGGATCAACACCAAGCGAGGGGTTCAATGTAGAGATATCAGATCCTTTTATCCTTGTGTTTTATGCATGAATGTGGGTTCTATGTCGGGATAATAGTAAAACATAGGAGACTTTCAAAGGTTATTTTTGCAAGCATTACTAAACCCTTATTTCTAGTCTGTGGGGGGATTTTGACGCAAACCCCAAAACCCTCCGGTCCAAGGTCCATGCAGGATCGTTCTAATCTTCCCTTTGAGTCTAATTGACTCTTTGGTTTCCCCTCAGGAAATACCCTTCACACTCAATAGTGTATCCACAAGACCTTATGGGTGTGCCCGTGTGATCAAACATGAAGCATCAACCCAAACCTCCTTAATTGAAATAGGATCGCGCCCTTCGCAAGTTCGGGACTTTGGGTTTCGTGATTTCATTAATTCTGTTGTCGAGGGTTCTTAACTCTACAACTATCGAAACCCGAATTGTCGAACTCCGATGCACTCGGCAAAGGTTGACTTTTCAATGGGCTTCTTACTTCATCACGATTTCGAACTTCATGATTTCATGAATCCAAATGTAAGGCTCTCCATCCTTCAACTTCTAAACCCCAAAACGGTCAACAAAATTTGACTCCGCCAATTGACAAAGACATGCCACCTGTCATCCTTGCGGTTTTCTACCTTTGACGTAAACTCCTGCCACCAGTCACTCTTTCAAGTTTTTGGGACTTTTTCTCCCAAAGCGCTGCCTTCTCCATTTCCCAACATGCAAAGTGATGAAATCTTGAAACTTTAATCCAGGTCCTATCACAACTTATGACTTCAGGATTTTTCGTTCTATTGCACTCGACTCCTTGTCGCTAGGATCTCTGAAATGCCGAAATGATCTGACGGCTTGTGCAAAGAACAATCAATGGTCCACATTGATTCGATATCCTAGAGTGGTAAGATCGCCTACCTCTAACCACCCTAAAATTTCCTTGGATCCTACGGTCCTCGTGATTTCGATAATTTCCCACAGAGAATTTCAACCGTTCGTTGCTCCTTCATAACTATTGCGAAATAAACCAAGGTTCTTCCTCTGGGATTTGACTTCTGCAAAATGAATTTTCTTTGTCTCCCCTAGTTTATCTCAAGGCACTAACCCTCTTGATATTTCCTTGCAACCTCGATTCTTCAATAAGACTCCTGCACACACTTCCTACGATAGTCCCTCAAATACTTCTAAGTATTTGATTCTCTCAACTCTGTGCACTTTTCTGCAACAACAGTCTTCCAATTCACCCCTTGGTTGATAAGTTCTCAACTTTCAACTGGACTACACACACCTTGGATGGCTCCTATGTCTCACCTGCACTTCTGTGGGAATGAGAACAACAATGTCCCTCCTGAGCTTTCAAAGATAAACTCCGAATCTCCGTCAACACACTTCTTGCAAACGATTTCACTGCACTCCTTGCAGGAACTTCTCACTTAGGAAGATAAACAATTGAAACTCATTCTCTCTCTCTCTCAGACTTCAAACATTTAACATGAAATCATAAATTCACACAATATTAAAGAAAATGCATAACAAAGAGAAAATAAACAACCATAAGCATACCATTCAACATGTATACACATAAAACATCATAACACCATAATCTAAATTAAAGCTTCATATATTAATTCAAAGCTCCTGTACATGAGTTCTTCTTCTCAACTCTCTGCTAGAGCTCTCTTCTTCTCTATGCTCAATGATCTTTGATTTTTAATTTTCCAACGATACAAAGTTGAGGGTGTCTATAGTCGGTTTTCCCTCCTACACTCTAAATTGTCTAATCTGGAATTTAAATCTACCTACTTACATTAACTATGCATAAATGCCTCTATCTACTACAAATGAGAGAAAATCACTCATGATCTATTTACATCCTCCAAAATATAAATGCAAGGTACGCCTTATTACATTAATATTTCAAAAACATTCCAAAACACTTTTGCAACATGTTGAAATGTGTTAGTGCTCATCCCAGTTGTCTTCCGCCTCCATGCTCACTTGCTCCTGGCGATGCTCCTACATCATACTCCCTCTCTTGAAAATTCTCATGGACTCTTGTTCATGAGATCTTGCACAGTCTGTCCATGCTTATGAATTTATTCTTCATTTTCCCAGCTGTCATCTTCAACTGGATGTCCCTTCCATTTGACCAAGTATTCAAAATACTCTTTCCTTCTGGTCTTCTTGTTGACCCTCTTGCTAAGTATACTTTCCATCTGTGGCTTTTTAGATACAAGCATTTGTTTAGTCCACTGAACCTCTGTCTATCCATTCTCTGCTCCTACTTTTCTAGCTCTGTAAGGGTACAAATTTGAGATGTTGAATATCGGTGAAATTCCGATCCCATCGGGTAATTCAATCTCATATGCGTTTGCCCCAAATTTCTTCAAGACCTTGCATGGTCCAATATTTTTCATTTTCAGTTTGTTATATGTTCCCCTTGGGAACCTCTCCTTCCTTAGATGTGCAAGAATCATATCACCAACTTCAAACTGAATTTATCACCTGTGTTGATCTTCTCTGCATTTATACTCTTGACTCGAAGTTTGCAAACATTCCCTCACTTGGCTGTGAAGTTCCTTCATTACTTCTGCAAAATCCTCCACACTAGAAATTATGAATTCAATCTATTATGAATATTTCAATTCAAACACTCCCCTGGGTTGCATTCCATAAACAATTTGAAATGGACTCTTCCATGTGCTTCTGTTAATTGAATCATTGTAAGCAAATTCTGCCTGTGCCAGAATGTGATCCCACTAACTGTGGTGTTCAGTCACTAGGCTCCTTAACAAATCTCCCAAGATTTTGTTTATAACTTTTGTCTGCCCATACATATGAGGATGATAAGATGAGATAAATTACAAACTTGTCCCTAGCTTCTTCCATAAATTCCTCCAGAAATGTTCCACGAACTTGGTGTCTTGATCTGAAATAATACTTCTTGGCAAGCCATGAAGTCTAACAACTTCTTTGAAAAACAGGTTCGCAATGTGAGTTGCGTCATTGGTTTTCTGGCATGGTATAAAATGTGCCATATTTGAAAATCTATTGACTACCACAAAGATTGAATCACAACCTCTTTGCATCATTGGAAGCCCTAATACAAAATCCATGCTCATTGCATCCCACGACCTCTCAGGTATGGGTAATGGCTGGTATAACCCTATGTTCTACCTTTTTCCCTTTGTGTGCTGACAAATTCTACATCTTTCCACAAATATTTTTACATCTGTCCTCATCCCTGGCCAAAAATACGATCCATTCAACTTTGAGAACGTCTTATCATGACCGAAATGGCCAGCCAATCCTCCACTGTGTTTTTCTTTCAGCATATTCTCCCTCATGGAGCATTTTGGAATACATAATTGATTGCCTTTGAATAATAATCCATCCTGGATCATATATTCAGTCCATTGACTTATGTCCCTGAGAATTTGATTCTCACATACCTCATACGCCTCTTTAAAATCTGGATCATCTCTGTACATTTCTTTGAGATTATCAAAACCCAAAGTTTTGACTTTGAATTCCTCCATCAGTAAACATTTCCTGCTCAAAACATCAACAACTTTGTTAGCAGTTCCAAAAATATGTTTAATTACAAAAGTAAAAATTTGCATATATTCAACCCATTTTGCATGCTTTTGGTTCAGCTTGTCCTGTTGAGTCACGAATAGTAAAGCGTTATTATTGTTGTACAAAACAAACTCTTTAGGAACCAAATAATGTCGCCACTTCCTCAATGCTTGTATGACATCATAAAATTCTTTGTCATACGTGGAGTACTTAACTTTCACTTCATTCAGTTTCTCACTCAAGTATGTGACTGGCCTGTCATCTTGGCTCAAGACCACTCCAATTGCAAATCCACTAGTGTCACATTTGACCTGAAATGTCTTACTAAAATATGGTAACACCAGAATTGGTTGTTTAGTAATCTTCCTCTTCAGCAAGTTGAAACTTTTCTGTGCTTTTTTTTTCCAGTGAAAAGACTTATGTCTTTTCTTCACCATGTCCATCATCGGTGCACTAATTCCACTAAAATTTCTAATAAATTTCCTATAGAAACTAGCCAATCCATGGAAACTTCTAAATTCAAATATACTCTTCGGTGATGGCCAATTCTTAATGGCATCCACCTTCTCCGAATCCATTTTCAGCTCATTTTCAGAGATAAAAAAACACAAATAAATGACTTTTGTCCTCATAAATGTTGATTTTTTCATATTTATCAGCATCTTTTCTTGTTGCAATCTCCTCACCACTATAGCCAAATGCTTCAAGTGTTCAGCTTCTGTCTTGCTGAAAATCAATATATCATCAAGATATACGATGAAAAAGTTTCCTATGAAATCCTTCAAGACTTCATTCATCAATCTCATGAAAGTACTAGGCGCATTTATTAAGCCAAATGGCATAACAAGACATTCATACAGCCCTTCATTTGTCTTGAATGTCATCTTCCATTCATCACCTTCTCTCATTCGGATTTGATGATATCTGCTTTTCAAATCTATCTTTGAAAAGAATCTTGCTCCACTCAAGAAATCCATCAAGTCATCCATCCTTGGCAATGGAAATCTATACCTCATGGTAAACTTATTGATCATCCTTGAGTCTGTGCACATCCTCCAGCCTCCATCTTTCTTTTGGCTGAGCACTATTGGAACATCTCATGGACTCAAGCTCTCTCTAATCAGTCCTTTGTCTATTAAATCCTGAACCTGTCTCTTGACCTCTTCATTCTCCTACAATGTCAATTTGTATGCTGCTTTGTTTGGTAAACTAGCTCTAGGTATAAGATCAATATGATGGCTTATACTTCTGATAGGTGGCAACGAATGAGGTAGTTCATCCACTACTATATCAACGAACTCTTCCAACAACTCCTGGATTTCCTCTGGTAAATCATCCACTCTTGTACTGGTTAAAACAATTCTAGGCTTCCTGACCATAATGAATTGTGTATCTTCCTTATTCTTAACCTCCTTAAGGAGTTCCTTCCCACTCATGAGAAGTATAGTGTTTCTTACCTTAGGTTTCACGTCTTTATCCTTAATCAGCAACAACATGTGAGTTCTCCCATTCTTCTCTAGGGTGTACATGTTCTTTCTCCCATCATGAATCACATTTCTATCATATTGCCATGGTCTACCCAACAATAGATGACAAACATCCATGGGAATGACATCACATAGTATTTCATCTTTATATCCTCCTATTTTAAATTCAACTAAACATTGTTTAGTGACATTTACCTGATGTCCTTTTTGTAGCCATGAAACTCTGTATGGGCTTGGATGTACGATAGTTTCTAGCTCTATATTTTATACCATCTCTGTAAAAACAAGATTGTATGTGCTACCATTGTCCATGATGACTTTGCATACCATGTATTTCGTCTTGCAAGCAATCTGAAAAAGTCTGTTCCTTTGGAATGGATTCTCTACCTCTTTCTCTGGCGTTAAGAAAACTTTTCTCAACATCAGTGATCTTCCACCCTTAGCATCTTCTGCCTCAAGATTCCATCTCTATGCTTTGGCAATGTGAGTTTCACCTCCTTGTTTCTTTTTATCTAGGAATTCATAGGATTTATGTCCATTTTTTCCACAGTTAAAGCATTTTATTTCTCCACCTCTGCCTTTCCTCTTCCTCTAGTAGGAGGAAAAGAATTCTTATCAGCATACTATCCTCTCTGTGAGATTCCTCCTCTCTCATGTTGAGTTTGAGGTTTCTTTCCCTCCTCTTGAGGTCTCTGATTTCTATCTTGGGCAATTGTTTTGCCTCTGGTCTGACTTCTTCCTCGGCCTCTTTGACCTTGCTTTCAGCTCAGTTTTTCTTCAGATTTCATAGCCATCTGATAAGCATCTTCTACAATCTGAATGATCATCATGCTCATCTCATCTTGGATGTCATATCTCAGACCATTCATGTATCTGACAACCTTTTCATCATCACTTTCCTGATGACCTTCACTGGTGTTTAGTTTATAGAATTCTTCAGTGTATTATTTCACTGACATCAACTACTGTCTCAAGTTCTGCATTCTCTGAAATAGAGTAATTTGATAATCCTTGGGTATGAATTTTTCTTTCATATTTGCAACCATTCTATCCCAACTCTTTATTTTCTTCTTGCCTTTGTAGCGTCTGTCAGCCTGTAGTTCATCCCACCATAATGATGCATGCCCTTTAAGTCTTTTGATATCATGTTTGACTTTCCTGTCTTCCTCGACATCCTCAAAGTCAAAATATTTATCCATAACTCTAATCCAATCTAGAAGCTCTTCAACATCCAAGTTTCCCTCATACATGGGAATCTCCATTTTTTCCCTGGCGCCTATCCTTGCGACAACCCTGAATAGGCATTCATCTACAACATCTTCGACTGCAACTTCTTCTCCATGTCTAGCTTCATTTTCACTGTCAGTCTCATTGATATCTCCAGTGTCGACTGTGTGCCTCTATGTTTTCTCCATGGCATCAAGCCTAGCACATAGTTCACGCATTTCCCTTTCCACTGCTAGATCAGGAATTGGTCTATCTCTTCTTCTCAGCGGCATGGATGAGAAATATTCTTCCTTCCTCTGCTACAGAAAACAAAGAAATTTTTCTGTGCTATGATACCACAATGGACACAAACCTCCAAACCCTCTAGTCCAAGGTCTGCGTAGGATCATTCTAATCTTCCCTTTGAGTCTAATTGACTCTTTGGTTTCCCCTCGGGAAATACCCTTCACACTAAACAGTGTATCCACAAGTCCTTATGGGTGTTCTTGTGTGATCAAACACGAAGCATCAACCCAAACATCCTTAACCGAAATAAGATTGCACCCTTCGCAAGTTCGGGACTTCAGGTTTTGCGATTTCGTGATTCCTGTTGTCAAGGGTTCTTATCTCTACAACTGTCAAAACTCGAATTACCGAATTTTGATGCACTCGGAAAAGGTTGAATTTTCAACGATATTCTCACTTCATCGGGATTTTAGACTTCACGATTTCACGAATCCAAATGCAAGGCTCTCTGTTCTTCAACTTCCAAACTTCGAAACGGTCAACAAAATTTGACTTCACCAATTGACAAAAACACGCCACCTGTCGTCCTTGTGGTTTTCTACCTTTGATGTAGACTCCTGCCACCTGCCACTCTTTTAGGTTTTTGGGACTTTTTCTCCCAAAGTGTTGCCTTCTCCGTTTCCCGACACTCGAAGTGCCGAAATCTAGAAACTTTAATCTAGGTCCTATCACAACTTGCGACTTCGGGATTTTCGTTCCACTGCACTCAACTCCTTGTCGCTAGGATCCCTGAAATGCCAAAATGATATGACATATTGTGCAAAGAACAATCAACGGTCCATGTTGATTCTAGATCCTAGAGCGGTAGGCTAACCTGCCTCTAACCACCCTGAAATTTCCTTGGATCCTACGGTCCTCATGATTTCAGGAATTCCCCACAGAGAATTTCAACCGCTTGTTGCTCCTTGATAACTCCTGCGAAATAAACGTTCTTCCTCTGGGATGTAACTTCTGCAAAATGAATTTTCTTCATCTCCCCCTTATTTATCTCAAGGGACTAACCCTCTTGAGCTTTCCTTGCAACCTCAAGTCTTCAATAAGACTCCTGCGCACACTTCTTGCGGTAGTCCTTCAAATACTTCTAAGTATTTGATTCTCTCAACTCTGTGCACTTTTCTACAACAATAGTCTTCCAATTGACCCCTTGGTTGATAAGTTCTCAACTTTCAACCAACCTACACACACCTTGCATAGATCCTGTGTCTCACCTGCAGTTCTGCGGAAATGAGAACAATAGTATTCCTCCTGAGCTTTCAGAGATAAACTCTGAATCTTCGTCAACACACTTCTTGCAGATGATTTCACTACACTCCTTGCAGGAACTTCTCACTCAGGAAGAGAAACAATTGAAACTCATTCTCTCTCTCTCTCAGACTTCAAACATTTAACATGAAATCATACATTCACACAATATTAAATCAAATGCATAAAAGAGAGAATAAACAACCATAAGCTTACCATTCAACATGTATACATAGAAAACATCATAACACCATAATCTGAATTAAAGATTCATATATTAATTCAAAGCTATTGTACATGAGTTCTTCTTCTCAACTCTCTGCTACATCTCTCTTATTCTCTATGCTCAATGATTTATGATTGTTAATGTTCCAACAATACAAATGTGAGGGTGTCTATAGTTAGTTTTCCCTCCTACTCTCTAAACTATCTAATCTGGAGTTTAAATCTACCTACTTACATTAACTATGCATAAATGCATCTACTTACTAGAGATGAGAGAAAATTGCTCATGATCTATTTACATCCTCCAAAATATAAATGCAAGGTATGCCTTATTACATTAATATTTCAAAAACATTCCAAAACACTTTTGCAACGTGCTGAAATGTGGTGGCGCTCATCCCAGCTGTCTTCCACCCCCGCGCTCGCTTGCTGCTAGCGATGCTCCTGCATCAGATTTCCCACCCACAAAAGTAACCCCCATAATGTTTAACCCATATCACTTCTATATCCCCTAACCCTTAGAATATATCACAATTACAACCACCATAACACTCTACCTATACAATATTAAAACCCTATCACCTAACTGAAAACACTTTCGGATCTAATACATAATGTATGACCCTTGTAATCCCTAACACTTGCTTCCATTGTAACCTCTAACTCATAGACCCTAAACCTCAATTGTTAGACTCCATAACCCACTTAACTATAGATGACTAATCCATGCAACTCCTAACTTGTAGAATCCTTAACACACTATCCATTCATCCTACAGAATAATTTCCTTTATGTTTGTACTTATAACATATATATCCTTCTAATACTAGTATGCCAATTCATCATCAAATCCCTATAACCTTTATCATGTCACCCCTAACACCTAGCCTCTAAAACCTTAGTTCAAGTAATGTTTACAACTTGTAACTCTTGTAACCTATATATCTCAACACCTAACCCCTAACCTCTTTAACCTTTATAACCACTAATAAATATAACATTAATCCCTAGAAACATGATAAAACCTAACCCTAAAACCTATAATCCTTAAACTATATAAACTCTATGACCCCTAGAAATGATAACACTCCCAAGCCCAATAGGAACTATCACTGCTATCCCTTAACCCATATTAAACTTATCAACCTTAACACCAATAACAATTAAATCCTAATAAATGTAACCTTCAACTAACCCCAATAAATAAATCATTGCTAACAAATATAACCCTTAAATAATATGTGTAACCCTTAATCACTAAAATTTGTAAAACCTAAACCTTAACCCCTGTAATTTGTATTCCTTATAACAACCTGACCTACATAAACACTAACTACCCATTTATACCCCAACCTTTATAACCCTTATGACCCCTAATGAGTATAAACCCATATAGCCATTAAGTCCTAAAACTTATATGTTCTAACACATGACCTATATAACGCATATTACCTATAATCACTATCACCCCTAACAAATATAACCCATTAACCTCTATAATCCCTTATCCATTTCTTTTAACCCTTATAATTTCCAATCCCTAATCATATAAACCCAAGTCCCTAAAAGCATTTAGGCATTTAACCCCTAACTCATTTTAACCATAACCTATATAACTATTATACCCTCAAATATTATCATGTATATGTAATATTCCAGATATAAAATAGTATGCAGAACATAAATAATTAGCTAGAAATGGTAGATAAACAATGATATAGCGAGAACAACATCATAATAATACCATAAATACACCATAAAGAGCACTTTTATTACTGAGAGCAATGTTCAATTGCCTCTTCAAGGGGGCAACCTCTAGCAAAGAAAATCTCTATTACAATAATATCCAAGACAAAACATTTCATACCCTCTATTCCTATTTATACTAAATCTATCTATCAAAGGAACAATCTAGAGGAATATCCTTATAGAAGTGGAAGCTTCTATTAGGTCTTCTTACATTTGAATTATTCCTCCTTATTTCCAGGACTTCTTAATATTGACCTTTATGACATAATAGTATATTACTCTACCCACTTGATGGGTTAGGTAGGTTAGGTCCCTAACATGACCTCCCCCTTACAAACAGTCTTGTCCTCAAGGCTTGAGATGAGGAAATTGCTGCAGAATGGTAGCAGTCTCCCATGTGGCATCTGTTGGAGTTGTATATTTCCACTGAACTAATAATTCCTTCATGGCACATTGTCGATTACGATGCTCCCACTAGTCCAAAACTGCTTTTGGTTGCAACCAGATCGATCCTTCTTCAACCAACTCGGGAACGTTGGTTTGAGTTTGGAACTTAGTTCCAATCACCTTCTTTAAGAAAGAGACATAAAAAAAATGATGGAGCTTAGAATGATTGGGTAAATCTAATTGATAGGCCACCTGCCCAATGAGCTTGAGAACTATATAAGGACCATAAAATTTGGGTGCCCGTTTCTGACAATGTTCGAAATTGAGTGAAGTTTTCTTATAACGTTGCAGCCGAATAAATACCTGGTCTCCTTCAACAAATTGTCATTCTGAGCGACCTTGATTGGATTTTTTCTTCATGCGATTATGAGCGATGACCAAATTCTCTTTGAGGGTATGAATAATAGCTTCACAAACTGTAAGTGTCTAGTCAATCACCTAGACCTTCGATACACCTGGCATGTAGTAGATAATTGAAGGTGGATTTTGGCCATATACTGCTTCAAAAGGAGTCATGCAAGTAGATGTATGGTAAGAAGTGTTGTACCACCATTCAACTAATGGTAACCATTGAGCCGATTGATTTTTCCTTTTAGAGGAAAAAAACCTCAAATAAGTCTCCAAACACTTATTGATGAATTCAATTTGACCATTAGTCTAGGGATGATAAGTGGTGATGAGATGCAATTGGGTGCCCTAGAGTCTAAATAATTATTGTCAAAAATTGCTAGTGAAAGTGAGATCTCGATCATAAACAATAGAATGAGGCATGCCATGAAGCTTGAAGATATGATCAATGAAGAGTTGAGCCACAATTGATGCTATAAATGGGTGTTGAAGATCACATAAATGAGCATACTTGGAAGGACGATCCACAACCACCATGATGACGAACTTATTTCCTGATTTAGGTAATCTCACAATTAAATCCATAGATATTTCCCTCCAAATAGCCGGTGGAATCGGAAGCGGTTGGAGTGTGCTAGGAGGTTTGATGGTTTTGCCTTTGTTTCATTGACAAACATCACATTCTTCTACAAAAGTGTGAACTTCCTTTTTCATACCATCCTAGAAAAAATAACGTTTGACCTGGTCATAGGTTTTGGTAAACCTTGAATTCCCAGTTGTGGGAGTAGCATGAAGCTTAGAAAGCACCGTGGATTCAAGTTGTGATTGTTTACTTAAATACAAACAACCTTTGTAGTGAAGTTCATCGTTGTGCCAAGAGTACCCTGGGGAAATTGGAGAGTTGTATTTCAATTGTTGGATGATATGCAATATTAGGAACATATAGCCATTCTTGGTGCACGACTTGGAGCCAATATAATACAATGAAGGAGAGGGAAAAAATGGACCCTTCATATTCATATTTTTTATAAATAGCATCAACAACCACATTTTATTTTCCTTTATTGTAAATGATCTCATAATCATAACCAAAGAGCTTAGTTAACCATTTCTTTTTCTCTAAGGAGGAAGGTTGTTGCTCTAGAAAATACTTGAGGCTTTGATGATCTGTCTTAATTTGGAAGTGTTTCCCCAGGATATAAGGGCACCAAAGATCCACTAAATGCAGAATATCCAACATTTCCTTTTCATGTATTAATTGGCCCAAATGGATTTTGGACAATTGTTTGCTAGTAAAGGCCAAAAGGTATGCCTTCTTGCATAAGGACAACTCCAATTCCTCTGCCTGAGGCATCACATTCGAGGAAAAAGGTTTTTGTGAAATTAGAAAGGGCCAAGACCGAAGTAGTACACATAGTTTCCTTCAAATCTTGAAGTGATTGATCCATTGTGAGAGTTCAAGTGAAATAACTCTTTTTAAGTAGAGGAGTGAGAGGTGCCACAATATTCCCATAATTTTGAAAAAACTTACGATAATATTCGGTTAAACCCAAAAAACCACGGAATATTTTGATAATCTTGGGGCGAGTCCAATCCTACATTGCTTCAATATTTTTAGGATCCACCCAAACAACAACCTTTCCAACAATATGACCCAAGTACTCTACTTCTGAGGCTCCAAAGGAACATTTAGATAATTTGAGGAAAATTGGGTGATGTGAGAATAGATGGATAATTTGATCCACATGGGAGATATGAGATTGCCAAGTTTTACTATGGATGAGAATATCATCAAAGAAACTAAGACAAAATGACGAAGAAAAGGAAGGAAGACATGATTCATGAGGTTTTGTAAGGTGGAGGGGGCATTACACATGCTAAAGGGAATGACCAAAAGCTCATAGTGACCCTCGTGAGTTGAAAAGGAAGTCTTGGGTATGTCATCTTCTTGCATACACATTTGGTGGTAGCCAGAACACAGATCAAGTTTAGTGAAGTATTGAGCACCACTCAGCTCATCCAAGAGATCATCAATGATAGGAATGCAAAACTTGTCCATGATGGTGAGCTTATTGAGGTCATGAAAGTCAGGACACATGTGCCAAGTACCATGTTTTTTAAGTACCATGACCACATGAGAAGAATAAGGGATAGTATTGGGGCGGATAACACCCGCTTGGAGCAATTCTTTCACTATTTTCTCAATTTAATTCTTTTTGGAAAATGGGTGACGATAAGGGCGAACATTGGGA
The DNA here is from genome assembly GCA_010110895.2 of Picea sitchensis. Taxonomy (NCBI): domain Eukaryota; kingdom Viridiplantae; phylum Streptophyta; class Pinopsida; order Pinales; family Pinaceae; genus Picea; species Picea sitchensis. Next base: position 239,322 of record SNQJ01S0013114.1, read on the forward strand.
GGAATATTTCCAGGAACAAGGGGAATGGAATGATCATGAACACCATGAGAAGGAGGAAGTCCCTAAGGGGTGGAAAAAACATCTTGATGTTTGGAAAGGATATCTTGGAGGTCAGGATGCACAGAGGGTGTTTCAATGGATTGAATAGAATGGAGTTGAGAAATGATACCGGAGTGGCCTTTGTTGAGGATATTTTTCATACGATGGGAACTAATGATATTAGGAGAACCAACTATGAGACATTGTAATTTATACCTTTTCCCTTCTTGTTGGAATTGCATGGTTAATTCCTTAAAATTTGATGCAGGAGCATCGCTCCAACCCAACAACATGCCATCTAGACAACACATTCAATACGCATTCAAGGAAGGGAGAGGATCCAACCCTCTCATTTCAAATTTTAAATTGTAATTAATTGTTTGTAAGGATGGAAGAGCCACTTCGATGCCTTTGTGCATATAGTCGATAGAGTCACCTTTAATGGATGCCAGCATGATAATATCTAGATCCGATTCAGACTAGACAACCATTGAAAGTAATTCAATGTAAATTTATGAGAGTAGGTATCTTGGAGGGAAGAGATCGAAGAACCCCTCTTTTGTAAAAATATCTTTGTATCTATATTAGAATAGAAGAGAAGAAGGAGAGAGTCGATACTCTATTGCAGTTCGATCTCACCTATATTGTAACCGAACATTCATATTAATACAAAGAGCATTTTTTCCTGCATGAGATTCTTTGTGTGTTTATGTGGTTATGAACGAATGTCATATGTGTGTTATTTTATGTTGTAGATGTATGTGATAGGTTCCACTGTAGGTATAGACAAAAAATTTTGTCTAAGATTTCTTTGATTTTAGTTTGGGTTCTTTGTGGCTTAATGCAAGGGGTTTCATAAAAGAGTGTTGAAGACTATGTGAGCCAGTGAAAAGAGTGCATATCTAAGTTTTGTGGAATTCAGGCAAGAATATGCCAAGAGGGCACACTAGAGGAATCATAAAATCAAGGGAGAAGCCTCAAGGTTACTGAACACCTTGGAGTTGAGACTATTCAAAAGAGGGCATAGAGAGAAAACATAATCATTAAGGATTATGTGAAGCTCTACCAGGAGGGCATTGAGCGAGTGCACAAAAAGAACTCTATTTCGAGTTCAGAGATAAGGGAAGTTTCTAGGAGAAGACACTCACAGAGGTGTTGAAAACTCTGTAGGTTCAAAAAGGTGTGTTTGAGAAGGAGTCTCCAAGATGACACAGGTTCCCTTCAAGGAATAAGAGGAGAAGAAAATAGAGTTACTAAATACTTTGCAAGCTCAATAAGGAGTGCTTGAGCAAAAGTTACCAAGAGGGCACTTGCATATATTTGAGGGACATAAGGGACATACATATTTGAGGTCCAAGAAATTGAAGCTCAAGGAGATAGTGTTGTTGAATACTTTGGAGGATGACCTATGCAAGGAGTGCACTAGGCCAACACTCAGACGAAGTGTTGAAAGACAACCAATTGAAGGCTAGTCAATCACAAGGAGTGTGCAGGGAAGCAAATTGTTTCAAGTTCGTAATCTCATGAGGAATAGTTCCTTTGCATACAAAGTTCCTGTAGAAAAGAGAAGAAGATCGATACACTTCAATGTCCAAGCCACAGACAAGCTCAGGAGAGGTAGCACGAAGTTTCACGTAGAGCACAAGTGTGCATAGGGCCAAGGTCAAGTTTCATTGACAAAAGCTCAGGAGGGAAAGAGGAAGTTGAGACCCAACAGTCGGGCTCACAGGAGGACAATCGAAGGACAAGACCTTTGAGATGTTAGAAATCTTCCAAGTCAGGAAGAAATTCAAAGCTCAGGAGGAGGAGCGTCACTGGCCATTAGATTTTAACTTGAGGAGGAGGAGGAGTTGTTAAACTATATATATATATTTTTCTAGTATGTATATTATTATTTATATTTATATTTGTGTTTGTGGGCTTTGTTGTAGGTTAGGTGGAGGTGGAGCTTGCCCAGATTTGTATACATTTATGCACACACTCCCTCATTTTTATATATACAGAGTGTTGATGGGTGGGTAGGTGGGCCTTTGGTCCCAGATTTCAAACTACATCTCTGATACCATGTGTAAGGACCTAATTTAATTAATCCTAATAAAATTCATAAATTTAAACATTAAGATTATTCAGCATAAGCGATAAGCAATTTTATTCAACATATAAGTAGCAGAAATTTAAATTTATGAACAAAAATCTAATACATTACATAACAACCACATAACCCAGTAAATTCATACATAAAAATACCTCTGTCTGATGCTAAATTCCCGCTCTCTAGTTATCCTCTCTACTTCTCTGACCAAACCCTACCCAAAACTGACTAACCACCCAGCCAGCTAGGAGTAGCCTATCCAGCTCCCTAGCTCTAGGATTCTGTGAGAATTCCTGGCCCCCGAGCCTAAAACTCCCAGCAACCAGCCCCCTTCCACAGTTCACCCAACCTCTAAAACCAAAAAATATCCCCCATAAAATACAGACCTCTCTGCAATAATGCTCCTCTCCCAAATTTTCATAATCCTCTTCCCGAAGGCCTCTGCCCAGTCATATCCTCCCTCCATTCACCGACTCCTACCCACCTTTAATTCCACCCACCTTATCCCTCCATTTATTACCTTATCCTTCCATTTATCACCTTATCCCTCCACTCAATGCTTCATCCCCCTGCATACGTGAAGTTTTAAAATAAATAAAAATTATTAAGCTCTTAATTCATTACCCTAACTTTTAATGAGTTAATTAATTAATCAACAGATATAAACAATTAATAATTAATTAATTAATTAATTAATATTATTAATAAATAATCATTGTTTAACTAAAATATATTAGGTCAGTTAATTATTTAATTAACTATACTTGATAACCCTATGCAACTATTTAACTAGGGTTGTTACATACACCCACCCTTTAGGAAACTTCATCCCAAAGTTAAGGTATTTTATTATACAAGGGAAAAGAAACATGGTTCACACATTCATA
>SNQJ01S0013114.1:242349-261495 GCA_010110895.2 Picea sitchensis
CGATGGAGCTATGAAAACTGTTATTGTAGGCGAACTCTACCAAAGGTAGGTACTTCTCCCAATGGGTTTGATTATCCATGACATATATATTGAGAATCTCTTCCATGACTTGATATACTCTCTCAGTTTTCCCATCTATTTTAGGATGATAAGTTGTGCTTAAGTTCAACTGGGTTCCCAATGATGACTACAAACTTGTCCAAAACCTAGAAGTGAATCTGGAATCCCTATCTGAAATGATCTTCTTAGGTATCCCATGAAAACAGATGACCTCACTTACAAACACATGTGCTACATCAGTGACATCGTAAGTGTCTCTAACCGAAATAAAATGAGAACTCTTAGTTAACTTATCCACTATCACAAGAATGACATTGTGTCTATGAGATGTGAGCAACAACCCCACAATAAAATCCATAGAGATGACTTCCCACTTGGACATAGGAACATCATGTGGTTGTAGGAGGACTGTCGGGTGATGGTGGTTGGCTTTCATTTGTTGACACTCTAGGCATTTGGTGACGAAATGGACTACATCGTGCTTCATGCCTAACCATAAGAAGAGCTTCCTCATATCTACATACATCTTCTTCACACTTGGATGCGCACAATAAAGTGATCTATGGGATTCCTTCAGTATGATGCTTTGAATATCCCCATCTTCAGGGATGTACATCCTTCCCCAACATCTCAATAGTCTATCTTCTTCCAGACTATATCCTTCATAATTTGGATCTAATTTCCTCCCACTCTGGAGGTTTGAAGTAACCTCTAAATACCAACTATCTCCTTGGAGTTCTGTCAACACACATTTCCTCAGATTGAACTTTAAGGGTACCAAGGAGAAGACATGTGGTCTCCTACTCAAAGAATCTACGACCACATTCTCTTTTACTTCAATATATGAAATACAAAAATCATACTCACTCATGAACTCACTCCATTGCCTTTGCCTGGCATTAAGATCCCTTTGAGTGAAGAGATGTTTTAAACTTTGATGGTCCATTTTGAGCTCAAAGTTTCGCCACACAAGATAGTGCCTCCAAAGTTTCAGAGCTAGCATTACAGCTGCCAACTCTAAATCATGAGTCACGTATAGCTCTTCATGTTTCTTCAACTTCCTTGATGCATAAGCTATCACTCCATCCTACATTAGCATGGCCCCCAATCCTTGATTTGAGGAATTCATGCAGACTATGAAGTCCTTTTCCATATCCGACACTCGTAGAATTGGCACACTAGTTAGTAACCTTTTAAGTTCAATGAATGCACTATCACATTCTTCTTTCCATTCATACCTGACCCCCTTACGCTGTAATGTGGTGATTGGTTTTGCTATTTTTGAGAATCCTTCCACAATCTTCGATAATAACCTTCTAGCCCCATGAAGCTTCTCACCTCATGGGCATTTTTTGGCACTAGCCACTCCATAATGGACTTTACCTTTTCTAGGTCCACAGAGATTCCTTCACCGGAAATGATATGACCTAAATAGTGGATTTCTCTTTGGAAGAAAGAACACTTCGACAACTTCCTATATAATTTGTTCTTTGCAAGGCAAGACACCACCACTCGCAAGTGTTCCTCATGTTCTCTTTTGTTCTTGGAATAGATGAGGATATCATCTAGAAAGACTTGTACAAAATGGTCTAAGTACTTCTGGAATATGTCTTTCATGCGTCTCATGAATACTGTTGGCGCATTGGTCAATCCAAAAGGTACTATGACAAACTCGTAATGCCCAAACCGAGTTCGAAAGGTAGTTTTTGGGATATCGCCTTCCTTAATCCTTAACTGATGATACCCTGATCGCAAATCGATCTTTGAGAATATCATTGTTCCTTTCATCTGATCGAAGAGGTCATCTATTCATGGCATTGGGTACCTATTTTTCACTATAGCACAATTCAAGTCGATGTAATCTATACACAGTCATAAGGATCCATATTTCTTCTTTACAAAAATTACTGGTGCACCCCAAGGTGAAACACTAGGCCTTATTAGCCATAAATCCAGTAACTCTTTCAACTACAATTGCAACTCACAAAGTTCCAGCACTATCATTCGATACAGACTCTTGTAAATTGGTTCTGCACCAGGTTTTAGCTCAATAGTAAAATCAAGCTCCCTCTCAGGAGGTAACCCTGGTAACTCGTTCGGAAAAACATCCTTAAATTCTGACAATACTGGGTACTGATCCAAGAAGGGTCCCTTCCTTTCATTCACCACTTCCACTACATATAGTCGACACCCTTGCCTCAAGCATTGCTTAACCTTCATAGTTGAGATAAAGCGTAATGACACCTTTCTCCATACACCCTAGATCTCTACTGGTCTTCCTTCATCGTCGACACAAAGCACCCTTTTTGCGAAACAATCTACCAAAACTCGATGAGATTATAACCAATCCATTCCAATGATTAGGTCATCTGCCCCGAGAGAAGTGACGTATACCTTCAACCTAGTAGTACACACTCCCAGGTCTACTATACAATTATCAGTGCTAGTTCCTACTGCTTGTTTTTCCCTTGAAGCCATCTCGACTTGTTTAAAGTCATCGTGCTCGTAGGCTGCCAACCCATTCTTTTCTAATGTAGATGGTGAAATGAAACTATCTGTAGCACCAGAATCAAATAAAATATTTACATTGATATGATTTAGCGTACCTGATGAATCCACCACCATGGATTGATGTTTTTCCTGGCGATTATTAACCACTGTGTAAATCTAGTGGCTGCTACTTTTTCTTCCCATCGGGGCCTTTCCTTCTCTATGCACAAATCCTAATTGTAACTCTAGGTAGTCACACTGGTAATGGGGTCCTCCACATCCCCAACATGTAACACGAGATTGAACTTGCACATTGTTCTGTGACTGTATCTGAAATGAGTTCCTTTCCCTAGAACCCCTTCCCCTAATAGCTACTCCTTGAGATGGTTGTGGACTTTCCTGCATTGTTGGTGATGAACAGGATATTGCACTTGCTACCATTGAAATCCCTATAGCTATTGTCCTTGGTGCGACTCTATTACTGTATGGAGGTGGCCTTGAGCTACCTCCCCTGGGAAATTTCCTAGGAGCCTTCCCCATGAGTCCAGGACAATGCAGAAAGGTCAGTCTCGTACCTACAGTTAAGTTCATGTGTTCCTCCACATAATGCACATTTTCCACATCTTCTTCTACTGAAGATAGTTTCCACACCCGCACCATAGACCTTATCTTAGGGTTCAACCCATAGACAAAGCATTCTGCCTATCGTTGGTCATTATCCATATATGAAACATACTTGACCAATTCCATAAACCTAATATCATATTCCTCTATGGTCCTGTTTCCCTATACTAGAGCATGAAATTCTCGTACCTGTTGTTCCCCATAGTAAGCTGGCAGGTATTTCCTTCGGAACCTCTCCTCGAAAAGTTTCCAAGATACAATGTCCAGGGTAAGATGCAGTTGTCTTTCCAGGTTTCCCCACCATTTCAAGGAACTATCTCTCAATTCAAGAATTGATATCTTCACCTTTGAGGTGGATGCATAGTCCCTTAAGGCAAAACACCTTGTCATGCCTTCCAACCATGCTTCCGCGCATTCACTGGTGCGACCCCCGACAAACTCTAGAAGTTTGATCTTCTATAGTTCTATAGTGATGTCATTGGGTGGAGGTCCTCCCCCTGAATCCCTCAACACTTCTGGATTGCCCGTTCCAGATGGTGGGGGCTCCACTTTGATCCTTGTCATTTGTCGCCCCTTTAAAGTCTCATTTATGGCCTCCAAAGAGCACAGTATGAAAGCTAGTTCCGATGATGGTGGTGGCAGTGTTGGCGGTGCCTGCGACGATGCTCCTCTACCTTTATTCCCTCGAGTCCTAACCATCCTGTATGATTTAACCTGCATCAACCAAAGTTGTCAGGGTGAGTTCAAGGACGTTTCACATTTGTGCAACTTAAACTAGAAAACAGGGTTAGGCGTAAGTTTCTTTTTACTTGTCTGTAAACAAATGTTACTCTCTTTAGGGGAAGTGGCTAGGTTAGGGTTATGTGCCTAAGCTTGGTGTCATTGCCTAAGAAAACTACTGACTCTCTTTCCTGGTAGCTATGCTAGCTTTGCACCATACTCGCCAATTCTCTAACTTACCTGCCTAGTGCGCACGAAGCCCCCCTCCCACTTGTCTTGGTCTAAGTCCTTATACTTTGCGTTTAAAACTAATTTAGGTTATTTAAAACCTAAAGTTTATGAAATGAGCCTAAGGCTATCCTTCGATGCTTGATGCGTAGTACACTGAATAGTCTCCCTTGTGGGCTCCTCCATGGTTCCTTAATGCTTGGTCTTGGGCGCAATACTTTTAACGTTGGCTGGTTAGTTTTAAACCTATATAAGTTTAAACCTAAATTTAAATTATATTATTTAAATCTTTAAATCCTTAAAAATAAGGTTTAAAACTTAAATCATTAATTTAAAATATATAATTTAAATTAATTCTAGTGCTAGCAAATAGTTAAGATTTTATTTAAAATTTATGGTATATAGTAATGATATTATTTTAATTTAATAATAATAAGGTGTAACAATTATACTATTTAAATCTTTAATTATATTTTAAATTAATTTAAATCATATAATTTAAATCTTCAATTTAATATATACGTAATAATTTAAAGCTTTAAAATTTATAATAAGTTTAAAGCCATGATATTAATTAAATCAATTTTAGTTAATTATATATTTTTTTTATATATATAAATAAATAAATAAAATAAATAAAAATAAATTAAATTGAAACCCGCATTGTGGTTCCTCGCATGAGGCCCATGTGCCCCCTCCCAAGTTCATCGCTAACCAAAACCCTATGCATGTTAGGATATTTAGACACTTAGGAGTTAGTTAAGATCTACTTGGTCTAATATGTTGTTAGGTAAAAATGTGTTTCTTTAGTATGCATTAGTATGCATTTGTAGTTAGGAAATCTGACGGTCATGATATGTTCCCGACATAGAGTGATCCAACAGTTCATACTCTCCTCGATCTTAATGACCATTGATCCGTGGCTTAACACCCGATTGGTCCATGATCTCTATTTAAAGAGCACGGAGGGTCATTTGTCGATGATCGATTGTGAGAAACTCTCTTGTAAAATCTCTCTGTAATGTTTTTCTTTGCATTAATAAACTGCTCCAAGTGGCCGCGTTGGCTGGGGCCATGGATGTTTCTTCGTAGGGGTTTTACCACATGAAAAAATCGGTGTGTTGATCTTTGATCTAGTTATGTGAGTGGTTACTGAAGGTGTTCATCCTCTGTTGGAATACCTGTGTTGTCGAACATGGTATCAGAGTCGGTTATGCATACCCCCTCACTTTCTATCTTAACCCTAAATTCTCTTTTCCCCACTCATTTTCTTCTTGGGTGGTCCTTGGCTACATGGTCGGCCGCCGTGACTGGAGGTCTTCAAGCCTGAGCAAGGTAGCCAAGTCTCTTATGAATTCCTTATATATTTTGTTTTCACTCCTTCTCTATCCTTAGATTCTCTCTTGGATTTGTGTGGCCAGCCATTTTGGTTTTGTGTTGTAGGTTATTGGCTTGGTTTGGGTGCTGACTTCACCACCGGTCATAGGTTCAAAACCCATGAGCCCCTACTCAAAAAAATTATTTTGAGCTGAGCCTGTGTAACATCGTAAGAGAGCATGAAATGCCTCGAGAGGATCAAACGACATCCATGCTATGTATGAAATCCTCCATTGGCTTGGCACTAGACTCGAACTTTGATGTGTTGATGCTTGTTTAGTGTGTTGTGTGCTTGGCTCATAAGGTAAGGCCTCATGGGATTTGTGTTAGCTCTCAACTTTGTGTGGTTTGTGACTGTGGATTTTGGTATATGCATTAGCTCATAATCTTGGGCTCCTCCTCCTCATTTCTTGACACTTGGTCGCTAGCTTCCATTATTATTATTTTTTATTTATTTATTTATTATTATTTATGGTGCAGGAATTTCACTGGTCCTGCCAGGATAGAGAGACTCCCAATATCTCTGAGAAGTTTGCATTCACCGTCATCATGAAGAATCCACTCTAGGAATCCATTAAGAAAAGAGCCCGTACTCGCTTGGATGTCAAACCCTAAATTGATATGAATGTCTATTTCGTATATGTTACAGGTAGGATAATGAATGAAGCGATGACTATTAGTTATTATATGTCGATGTAGTAATGCATGAAGATGTTAGACAGGTCACAGTTGGTTGAATAAAATCATACGTGCATTGTTCCCAACACGTAAAGCCTTCTTTTCTATTGCTCAAATTTACATGAGTGTGGTTGGAACTTTATTAGGATAGTTTTGGGGGAAAATTATTGCGAAATCTTAAAAATTGTGTTTTTGGTTTAAAAAAAAATGAAATCTACTCCGAAACTGCCCAAAAAGCCACCTGGATCATCTTCAGTGTAAATTTATTCTAGAAATTCTTACATGATGACTACCTGGAAGTTTTCTTCAAGTTCTCCAGCGTGACTTGAGTGCAATGACAGAGTTTTATTACTTCCATTTTGGAGTAAATGCAAATGTTTATACCAGGAAAACTTATGATCAATCATTGAAACCCTACAAACCCATTAAAGTGAAACAAATAGGCTTACCCGTGCTTGTCTGTGAATCAGATCCGAGAACCACTCCTCCATTGTAGGTCACTTCGATGATTTTTGTCCCCATGGAGTGAGGGGAATTCATCATATCCATATCCATTGCTTTAGTCTTGTACAAAACCTTGCCTTGGCATCTAGAACCCTCACTCTCTCATCACAAAATGGAATGAATTCAAGATCTGGTGAAAGAGTAGAATCAAGACATCGTCAGTCTAACAGAGTATTAAAGGTCGCTCAAATTTACAATACTCAGATATAATTATATTGTTTCAGTGGATAATACTCATATTTTTTAATTTTTTTTTATTGCAATGATGCTCTGTGAATTTTTGTTGTTGTTGTTTTTATTGTATATTCCACTCACAATTTTTTTTTTAAATAAGGGAATTTTGTACCAATTCAGTGAATTTTCTTTATCATGTACTATGTGGTGAAGATAGCAAGAAAGGAGGATTCAAGTTCCCTCCACTGTACAGATAAATGATGCATAGTGCACGGGACTTGGTTCTCTCCTCTTCGGTGGCTTAGCTTGGCATTTGGAACTTGTGCATTGGGATTTAACCTGAGGTTTTGGATTGACTTAGTATGTGGTTCTAACCTATGTTGTGTGTTGATGTACATGCTTGGCTTCACAGTTCGAATAATTGGAGATAAGGCCTTCTGGCCCAACATTGTTTTATTTATATTATTATTTTTTTGTTTGCATCAATTATTATTGGTTGTGTGTGTGGTTGCGATGCCCTCATGGGCTCCTCCTTGGCTACTAAGCACTAGAATTGGGTGTTGGCTTGCATGTTGATATATGACTTGCGATGCTTAGCTCTTGGTTGATGTTGATAATTGGAGGTTTAGAGATTGTGCCTTTGGGTTCAATAATTTTTATTTATATTATTATTTTTTTGTTGTTTACATCAATTATTATATAGTTGAGTCTTTATTGTTGGGGAAGTGGAAAAATGGCTTATTTGGCAGGGGCAGTGGTCCTTATTTTGGAGAATTTTGGCAAATGAAGCCTACTTCCAAGATTTGTATTCATAGATATGATTTGTCTCTCGAAGCTTCTTACTACTTCAGTTTTCACGGGGTTTATAGGGTTGAATATGATGATATAAAGAAGCCAACATATGGCTTTGTTTAAAGGCATTACACCCACAATGAATGAATTTATGACATTTTTTTTTCACTAAAATTCTTGTTTTAATTAAAAATTAATGTTCTGTCTAAAGTCTTGTTAACTGACAGGGCCTCCATCCATAATTGTCTAGTTCCAACTTCCTTCACAATTTCAATATGTGTATTATTTATATTTATAACTGTGTTATACTATATTTTATTTTTTTCCTAGTATGTATATTATTATTTAGATTTATATCTATGTTTGTGAGCTTTGCTTGCAGGTTAGGTGGAGGTGGAGCTTGCCTAGATTTGTATACATTTATGCACAGACTCCCTCATTTTACTATATATAGAGTGTTGATGGGTGGGTAGGTGGGCCTTTGGTCCTAGATTTCAAACTATAGCTCTGATACCATGTGTAAGGACATAATTTAATTAAGCCTAATAAAATTCATAAATTTAAACATTAAGATTATTCAGCATAAGCGATAAGCAATTTCATTCAACATATAAGCAACAGAAATTTAAATTTATGAACAACAATCTAATACATTACATAACAACCACATAACCCATCAAATTCATACATAAAAAATACCTTTGTCTGATGCTAAATTCCCTTTCTCTGGTTGTTCTCTCTGCTGCTCTAACCAAACCTTGCCCAAAACCGACTAACCACACAGCCAGCTAGGAGCAACCTATCCGGCTCCCTAGATCCAGGATTCCGTGAGGATTCTTGGTCCCTGAGCCCAAAACTCCCAGCAACCTGGTGCCCCCTGCCACAGTTCACCCAACCTCTAAAACCAAAAAATATCCCCTAGAAAATACAGTCCTCTATGCAATAATGCTCCTATCCCAAATTTTCATAATCCTCTTACTGAAGGCCTCTGCCCAGTCATATTCCCCCTCCATTCATCGACTCCTACCCCCCTTTAATTCCACCCACATTATCCCTCCATTTATTACCTTATCCTTCCATTTATCACCTTATCCCTCCACTCAATGCTTCATCCCCCTGCATACGCAAAGTTTTAAAATAAATAAAAATTATTGAGCGCTTAATTCATTACCCTAACTTTTAATGAGTTAATTAATTAATTAATTAATTAATTAATCAACAAATATAAACAATTAATAATTAATTAATTAATAAATTAATACTATTAACAAATAATCATTGTTTAACTAAAATATATTAGGTCAGTTAATTATTTAATTAACTATACTTGATAACCCTATGCAACTATTTAACTAGGGTTGTTACAAAACCAATAGTAACTTCCATAGAGGAAGAATAAATAGAGTAGACATCGAAATCTTCCCCAACAGAAAAAGAGCATGCAGATAAGGTGCTCACTCCATGGGAGAAGGATTTGGAGATGCTAGAGGATTGGTTGAAAAATCCACAACTAGTAGATGAATTCCATGAGCAGACAATCATGCAGATCGTAGGAGAAGGAAATTTGAAAAAAATTCTTAGAAATTTCATCCAGGAAGCTGAACAGGAGATGACTGCAGCATTGAATCCTGCAACAGAAAATGAAGCAGAATTCTAGTCTGGGGAGTAGTTGGAGGAAGATGGATATGAAACAGTAGGAGAAATGGAAGAAGCAAAGCTATCAAAAAGATAATTTGAACAACAACTCAATTATGAGACTGCAGAGATTAAATTTGCAATAGAGTGCCAAGTTAAGGACACAAGAGATGGAGAAAATCACAAGGGGGATTGAGTTGATATACCCATTGATAAGAAGGAGTTTCACCCGAGAATACTGCATAAGATAAACTAGCCCATAGATCAACTAGAAGAGGTGATTGAGGAGCTAAGAAGGCTAATGTTGAGGTCAGTGCAAGAATATTTCAGTAGGAATAAGATGAACAGAAGGGAACATACCATAGCAACAGGGAAGCAACAACAACAAAAACAAAGCAGTGGAGCAGATGGACAACAACAGAAGAGAGTTTGGGATCTAGGTGGATTTCAACAAATATGGGAAGATCATGAGAAGGAGCTCATGATTTTTCACAACAGTGGAATATGATGCAGGAACATCGCTCCAACCCAACAATGCACCAGCTAGACAACACATTCAGTGCACAGTCAAGGAAGGAAGAGGCTCCAACCCTCTCATTTAAAATTTTAAATTGTAATTAAATTTTTGTAAGAATGGAAGAGCCACATCGATGCCTTTGTAAATATAGTAGATACTGTCACCTTTAATGGCTAATAGGATGATAATATCTAGATCTGATTCGGACTAGACAACCATTGAATGCAATTCAATGTAAATTTATGAGTAGGTAGCTTGGAGGGAAGAGCTCAAGTATCCCCTCTTTTGTATTAGGATATTTGTATCTAGATTAGACAAGGAAGATGAGATTAGAATAGAAGTGAATAAGGAGAGAGTCGAGACTCTGCTGCAGTCCAAGCTCACCCATATTGTAACCAAACATTCATATTAATACAAAAAGTAGTTTTTTCTGCATGCGATTCTTTGTGTGTTTATGTGGTTATGAATGAATGTCATCTGTGTGTTATTTTATGCAGTAGATGTATGCGATAGGTTCCATCTGTAGGGATAGAAAATTTTTCTTTGTCTGAGAGTTCTTTGATTTTATTCTGGGTTCTTTGTGGCTTAATGCAAGGGGTTGCATGATAGAGTGTTGAAGACTTTGTGAGCTAGTGAAAAGAGTGCACATGTGAGTTCTGTGGAATTCAGGAAAGAATGTGCCAGGAGGGCGCACAAGAGGAATTATAAACTCAAGGGAGAAGCCTCAAGGTTACTGAACACCATTGAGGTGATACTGTGAAGAGGAGGGAGCAGAGATAAAACATAATCACTGAGGATTCTATGAAGCTCTGCTAGGAAGGCATCGAGCGAGTGTAAAGAGTGCACAAGAAGAACTCTATTTCAAGTTCAGAGATAAGGGAAGTGTCTAGGAGAAGACACTCATGGATTTGTTGAACATTTTGTAGGCTCGGCAAGGTGTGCTAGAGCAGTAGTCACCAAGAGGGCGCAGGTTCCCTTGGAGGAATAATAGGAGCAAAAAATAGAGTTACTGTATACTCTGCAAGCTCAACAAGGAGTTCTTGAGCGGAAGTCGCCAAGAGGGCACTTGCATCTCTTCGAGGGACAGAAGGGACAAATACCTTTGAGTTTTGAGCAGTTGAAGCTCAAGGGTATAGATTTGTTGAATACTATGGAGGAAGACCTGTGTAGGGAGTGTGCTAGGCCAACACTCAAACAAACCATTGAAAGACAACCAGTTGAAGGCTAGTCGAGCACAAGGAGTGTGTAGGGAAGCAAACTGTTTCAAGTTTGTAAGATCAAGAGGAATAGTTCCTTTGCATACAAATTTGATGTGGAAAGGAGAAGAAGGTTGAGACACTTCAAGGTCCAATCCATAGAAAATATCAAGAGAGGTAGCATGAAGTTTCACTTAGAGAACAAGTGTGCACAGGGTTGAGGTCAAGTTTTATTGACAATATCTCAAGAGGGAAAGAGGAAGTCAAGACCCAACAGTCAGGCTCGTAGGAGGGAAATCGAAGGCTGATACCTTTGAGACATTGGAAATATCGTATGTCAAGTAGAAATTCAAAGCTCAGGAGGAGGAGCATTGGTGACCATTATATTATCTGCAGAGGAGGAAATATGGACCATTGAATCTCACGTCCAGACACCCAGAAGAGCACGCAGGAGGAAACAGATCTTTGCCATAGGATCTAGGAGAGCATGGGCCAACAACCATTGAATCCAGGGAATGTGCACAAGGTTTAAACCCGTTGGAGTTGCATAGGAGAGTGGATATCGAAGAACATGAATTCCTGAAACCATCAAGACCATCCATCGTTAGAGAAAAGGTGGAAGAAGATCAACATTCCACTGATTTGTGACTCAAAGAAGTCAAAGAGAAGAATTATAATAACTTCCAAAATATACGTTTGTGACTTGATCTGAGCCGTCAGATTGAGGAAGGATTTGGGGCATTAGATCTATAGTATTGGGAGTTTGAACCTCAGGATAAAAGAGGTGAATCACATCGGGAGTTCCCAATATGCGAAATTGCGACGTGCTCGGAGATTTGGCCCCAAGTCATAGCGAGGGGTCATATGGAAAAAGGATAAGGGTGGGGCTAGCAAGTGCTAGGCCACTGTCGAGATTTCGAAGGTCGGGAGAGTTGGGATGACTCACAAACAAAGACCCAACACACGAAATCACAATGCGCCTTTGCTTAGGCTCATGGTCACACCCCAAGGTCGCGTGAGAGAAGCTTGTTCCTAGTTCTTTTTTGCACGGGCTAAGTTTCACAAGGATTTGTGGATTTCTTCATGGGATTGTAGAAGGGAATCGAAGAGATTCTTTAGCTCAGAGGGTTAGTGCGATCCTTAACTGGGAGGTCCACGGACCCTGCCGAGGTAGGGGGTCTGTGTCAAAATTCATAAGAATGGGACCCAAAGTGCATAACCATTCATCACCTACCACAATGTCACAAACTCCCATGTCAATGGAAAACATATGAGATTTCAGTTGGTAATGTCTAATTTGAAACAAACATTTTCACAACCCCCACCACATTTCATGGACCCACCATTAGCTATCATGATTTGAAAATTATTGACAACACGAATATAATAATTGGTTTCTTGGGAAATGCAATGATGAATAAAATTGTGGGTGATACCACTGTCAACAAGGATGAATACCTTCCTATTCTTAATGTAGCCAATGAGCTTGAGAATTTGTGAGGCCAAGAAGCCATTGAGGGCATGCAAGGAAATAATTGGTTCAACGTCAAGAGGGTCAGCAGGCTCCTAGGTGGCATCAGGAAGGGAGGGTTCTTCAATGAAGGGAACTGTCACATCCTCTTCATGAACATCTTCGAAAATGGCCATAAATAGTTTTTGTTCCTTACACTTGTGCCCCGGAAAATATTTTTCATCACATTTATAGAAAATACCCTTTAGTTGGCATTCAACCATTTCATCCCTAGTTAGTTTCTAGAACTTGAGGGGAGTGACAGGGATGTTAGGATTAACGGGTCAAGGGTAAGGAACAAAAGGGGGTTTTCTGTTATGGGAAAAAACAAATTTTTGGGACTATTTAGCGTTTTGAGTAGCTTCCAACTAAGTGGGAGGGCGGGCCATGAGAAACTGGGATCAAATTTCATCCTTGAGACCACTAATAAATCACTCACGGAAGAATGCATCTGACATGCCCTCTGTTCGAAAATCCAAATGCTCAAAAGCAGTGATGAAGTCTTCCGCTATGCAAGATTGTTTCAAATTAGTCAAACGACCGAGATAGTGGGTATCAGTATCAATCCAGGCATAGATCTCATCAACAAACTGGGTCTAGGAAATATACCCCTAACATGATTTTTTTCTCCATTTCCACCATTGCCAGCGTTTGGGATCTAGATAGAGGACAACATAACAAAGTTTTTCCAACTCGTCAGTAATGTTGAAATAATGTAACTTCAAAGAGTATTCTAATTATTATTGATGTATTATTCATTAGATCAATCCCCTTTTGTGGATTGATCATGTTGGGTATTGTAAATGACCAAATCCCCTTTTGCAGATTGTTCAAACCCTAATTGTATTGAGATAAATTAAAATTCGGCCCTAGTATATATTAAAGTGGTTATAACCACCCAAAATGAGAAGTCAATCCTGGCAGTGAAAAGACACCCCAGTTCAGCGCCTGCCAGATTGTATAAATAAGAGAGGCTAGCACCTCATTTGTACACACACACACACTTGTTCATCAGAGTGCAAGTCTAGAGTTGCAATTGGAGAAGAAGAAGAGAGAGAGGGAGGTGCACTTCTTGGAGAGGACTTTCTATATTTGTTTGAGTTATATCTTGGCATTGTATTGGCTATCTATATTAAGGAAGTTTTTGCTAGGTTTCCTCCCCCATGAGGGTTTCCTAGGATAAATGATGTGTCTCTTCTGATTGTGTATTTCTTAGTGATCCTATTTATGCTATGGTTATATAATAAAATAAAATAAACCTAATAATATATTAAACCTTAACATGGTATCACAACTAAGATGAAGAAAGCATCTTTCACAAGAGAAAGAGAAAAATGTCACTATTGTCGTACATGCAAATTAGGGATTTTTATTGAAGAAGAGTTTTAGCCTCAAAACCATCTAGAAAATTGTTCCGTAATCCAAGGAGTTCTTTGGCACCTTCAATGTACCTTTTTAGTGGGTAGATCTCCTAGGAAGTGAAACACTAGTTTTCACCAGTACCAGAAAACCAAAAAACCAGAAGTACCAGAAAGCCAGAAGCACTAGTCCAGAAATCTGTTGGTCAAGTTTGAGGGGGTAAAAGTTGGTGTTTTAGAAATTTGACTGCACCATCTTACTCTCCTTATCTCAGTGCATCTATCCCCTAGATAAAAAATTCAAAATTTGAAGTTTGAAAAATTAGGGTTTCCTCATAAAACCCTAAGTTGCAGTTGGAGTTGCAGTCTCAGAACCAGTTGCAATATCAATTGCAGTTGCAGTACTAGTTGAAGTATCATCCATAGTACCAGTTGTACTCACCCTCGAAGGTTTTAAGATTTGGTGATCATTTCCACTGCTACCAGATGGTGCCACTAACTGCAAATGATATCAGAGGTATATACTCACATATGTTTAAATTGTTAAGCGTTAAAGGGTATTTGCAGGAGAAGGGATCTCTTGCCATAGATCCAAAAGGATCTCAAGATCCAACACATTCAAAGGAATAATGAAACCCAAGTGTGATTATTCTAATATGCATCTATTTGTTATGACATTATTTTGATCAGTGTTGCATGTTGTAGCTATGACCATCATTCTAACCTTCGGTCAAAATCTGAGTCAAGGTATTAGATGGATTATAGTTGAGACCCTAGAGTTTATTCTCTAACCCAACCTTATGTCAAGATATCATATTTTCCTATTACAAAATATAGGTTGAATAAAGCACTCATCATCTTGAATGGAGGAGACTTGGAAGAAAATCAACACATTCTTGAAGATGAGGCCACAGGTCCGAGATTTGATTAAATTGATAACATTCAATGTTGCACATGGCAAGTTACAAGTAAACACTATAGTTGAGATATAATTCTTTGAAGAATATTATACTTGGTAGCATGTGAGAATATTGAGATAAATGCTTAATGTAACCATTTGCCTGATACAAACTAACATTTCCTCTAGGAGAAATCTTTTGTGTTAGTTTGAGGTTTCCATGGAGGAATGTTTGATCACAGTAGTATAAGAGTGTTGACCTCATTTTGTATTGTATTTCTTACTCTTGATCTTTTCTTCAGACAGGTCACAAGTGAAATATCTAAAGGAGCCACTATGACGATTGTTTGTGTTATTTCTTTATCTACTATTATCAAAAGATTACTATTCCTACTTGTTTTGTTGACCTTGTTTCAGGTCACAGGTGATAACTCTGAGGAAGCTATAGTGAAGGTTGTTGAAGGAAATATATTATATGAGACATGAATCAGACTATGTACATGACCATATACACTCATGTACCAAAGAAGATGAAGAAGAAGCTATCTCTTGAGATTCAGAGTATCTCATATGAATATTGATTGAAAGGAGAAGAAGGCTCCAAAGATGACCAAACATTAGAATGGGAAGAAAATATCGTTTGAAGCATGACTCTGTATTTAGACTTGGTATTGAACACCAAGTATACCATGTAAGAGATGATGAAGTCCTTATAGACTCAGAATAAATCGATAGTAAGCATGATCTCAGAAGGTATCAGATGAAGAGTCAAATTCCTTGAATGGGAGATAGGTGTCCTGAGAAAACTAGATGGTAGCTTTAGAAACTTCTAGGAGATATGAAATCTCCTGGGAATATTCCCTTATTTCAGTGAAAAATAAGGAATCCAGTCAGAAAGACTGGGATGTGGAATCTTCCGTGAGAAGAGAAATTAATATTGACTACCAATATTGATCTGTACAGATCAAACATGTTGCAGATATACAAATCCTAATGTATGTCCAGAGGATTCTCCCAACAAAAGGGAGAAGACTATTATGAGACACTTATTTATGAAATAGTTCTATTATTTATGAAGACAACCATAATAACCATGATTCATAAATAGTATGAGATGCAAGGGGAGCAATCCCCATATTTAAAATTGAGTGGAAATTGGTGCAGTACATTAGTTGGGTCATGGAGACATGACTACAATGAAAGATAGAGTTACCTCCATGAAAGAATAAGAGTTATCTTCAGTATTAGTTATTGAGCCACCCTTAGTTTTAGATGAAGATGTTGTCATTATAGAAGAAGAGGAGTTACTCTTAGATTTTAGTAGCCACAGAGAGGATGAAGCAATCGTTCTCAACCATAGAGAAGGTGCAGGTGCAGAGTCCCAGTTTCAGAAGGAAAAATTGTAGAGAGAGTAGAGGACATACTCCCAGACAGTGAGATAGATAAGTGCTTTGCATAAAGCACATAGAGAGAGGACATGATTGTGCAGATTGAGTTGTAGCTGAGAAAGTGTACCAAATTGGTACAATGTAATGAGAAAAAATGATATGAATATTAAAGATAGAAATACTCATGTCTTCCATTTGAGGAAGGATCTATACGTGTTTAAGCAAGCTCCTAGAGCTTGATATTGCATAGGAGAGATAGTTTTCTGACAAGTTTGGGATTTACCAAGAGTAAATTTGATTCTAACCTCTAACTCAAGGTTATGAATGATGAGTCAGTGATATTGTTGTTGTGTGTGGATGACTTATTCTTAACTGGAGAAGAAAAACTCATCACTGAATGTAAGAAGAAGATCACTTCAAAATTTGAGATGAAAGACCTTGGCCTAATGCATTGTTTATTAGGTATTGAGTTATGGTAGAGCCCAGAGAGAATCTTACTTAACTAAGGGAAGCATGCAGTTGAAATCCTGAAGAGATTTGATATGTTGGAGTGCAAGTCCATTAATACACCCATGAAAATGAAGGTGAAGCTTTTGGTTGACACTTCATCAGAATTGATTTATTCCATGCTATATAGACAGATCATTGGATCGCTGATGTATTTGACAAACACCAGACTAGATATCTGTTTTTCCATGAACAATTTGGGTCAGTTTCTGGTAGAATCTAGACATGTTCATCTATTTTTTGCAAAACATGTGATAAGGTACCTTAAGGGTACATTACATTATGGTCTCAGTTATGATGAAGATCATAATTTCAAACTGAGTGGGTACATTGATTCAGATTGGGCTAGAAGTGTCTCTGACAGGAACATCACTTTAGGATGTTGTTTCAATTTGGGATCAACCATGATCTCATGGTAGAGTAAGAAGCAATCACGCATTGCTCTTAGTATAGTGGAAGCATAATACATTGTTGCATGTTCTACCAGTTGTGAATCCATATGGCTTCATAAGTTGTTGACTGGTATATTCAACCTAGAGATGGAAGCAACCATGATCCTATGTGATAACCAGAGCTGCATAAATATTATAGAGAATCGTGTATTTCATGACAAGTCAAAACACATAGAGATCTGATACCATTACATCCGTGACATGGTGCAGAGAGGATCCATAAAGCTCCAATATGTTATCATGGATGAACAGGTTGTAGATGTGTTGACCAAGCCTCTATCTCGTGTAAAGTTTGATCACTTTCGAGATAATATCGGCATAGTCCAAAAGGACCTCCCTCGATAGGGGGAGTAGTGGTGTGCTGATATGCCAACCTAGTGCTGTGCTTCCAACTTAATTTTTGTGTCAAGATGCCAACCTAGTGTTGTGCTTCTAGCTTAATTGTTGTGTCAATATGCCAGCCTAGTGTTGTGCTTCCAACTTAATTGTTATGTCGAGATGCCAACCTCGTGTTATGATTCCAGCTTAATTTTTGTGTCGAGATGTCAACCTAGTGATGTGCTTCCAGCTTGATTGTTGTGTCAAGATGCCAACCTAGTGTTGTGCTTCCATCTTAATTATTGTGTTGAGATGCCAGCCGAGTGTTGTGCTTCCATCTTAATTGTTGTGTTGATATGCCAGCTGAGTGCTATGATTCCAACTTAATTACTTTGTTGATATTCCATCTTAATTGATGATGCCAACTTAAATTTTGTGTTGATATTCCAACTTAATTGTTGATGCCATCTTAATTGTTTTGTTGTGATTCCAGCTCAATTGTAATGATGAAGTGCCAACTTAATTGTTGTTTTTTGATTCCATCTTAATTGTCATGATGATGTGCCAGCTTAATTGATGTGATGTCATCCTCGTGTTGATAACATGTCAGCCTCGTGTTGTGATGATGTGCCAACCTCATGATGTGATGATGTGCCAGCTTAAGTGATGTGATGCTAGCCTTGTACTGATGACATGCTAGCCTCATGCTGTGATGACGTTCCAGCCTCATGCTGTGATGATGTGTTTCCAACTTCGTGTTGTGATGCCAGTCTCATGTTGAAGACTCTCAACCTAGTGTTGATGTTGATGATGCTCCAACCTTCATGTTGTGATGTTGTTTTTGTTGATTATGCTCCATCCTTTGTGTTGTGATATTGCTTCTTTTGATCTTGTATCAGCCTTGTGTTTTTATTGATGATGAAGATGTTTTAGTGTTATACTAATCCATTTTGATGCAGTTGATGATGATAATGCCACTTCATCTTCTCACTGAAGATGATGATGATGATTCCACTTCAACTTCTTATTGAAGATGATAATGATGATGCCACTTCAGCTTCGTGCTGAAGATGATGGTGATGATGCCACTTCATCTCCTTGTTGAAGATTGTTATGATGATGATGATGTCATTTCATATTTCATGATGAATATTATGATGTTACTTTAGCCTCACACTAAATATGATGATGATATTACCTTAGCCTCATGTTGATGAGGATGATGATGCCATTCCATCTCTTTGTTGTGAATGATGAGAAAAACTTTCGATGATTTATAGATATGCCAGTCAATGTTCCAATATGTTGTTGATGATGTTTCCCTCTCTCTCGACTGATGCTATTGTAGAATACACTTCTTGTTAAGGGGGGGTTTTGAAATAATGTAACTACAAAGAGTATTCTAATTATTATTGATGTATTATTCATTAGATCAATCCCCTTTTGTGGATTGATCATGTCGAGTATTGTAAATGACCAAACCCCCTTTTGCGGATTGGTCAAACCCTAATTGTAATGGCATAAATGAAAATTCATCCCTAGTATATATTGAAGTGGTTATAACCACCCAGAATGAGAAGTCGGCCCTACCAGTGAAAAGACACCCCAGTTTAGCACCTGCCAGATTGTATAAATAAGAGAGGCTAGCACATCATTTGTACACACACACACACACTTGTTCATTAGAGAGAAAGTCTGGAGTTGCAGTTGGAGAAGAAGA
>SNQJ01S0013114.1:261505-276439 GCA_010110895.2 Picea sitchensis
AGGTTGCAGTCGAAGAAACACTTGATCCCCTTCTGCAAATTGACGTTCAGAGCGACCTTGATCTGCTTGTTGCTTCATGCGATTTTGTGCCATGACCAAATTATCTTTGAGGGTATGGCGAATGGCCTCCCGAGTTTTAAGTGTTGGTTCAACCGCTTGGACCTTCAAGGCACTCGATAAGTATGAGAGAACTGAAGGTGGCTTATGTCTATATACCGCTTCAAAAGGAGTCATGTGTGTAGCTATATGGTATGAAGTGTTGTACCACCATTCAACTAGGGGTAACCATTGAGCCCACTGACTTTGCTTTTGCTAGGTAAAACACCTCAAATATGTTTCCAAACACTTGTTGACAACTTTCGTTTGGCCATCAGTCTGGGGATGATAAGCTATGTTGAGATGCAATTCCGTGCCTTGTATCTTGAACAGTTCTTGCCAAAAATTTCTTGTGAAAGTTGGGTCATGATCAGAAACAATAGAGTGCATCATGCCATGAAGCTTGAAGACCTAATCCATGAAGATTTGAGCCAATGTGGATGTTGTAAACGGGTGTTGAAGGGCACAAAAATGAGCATACTTGGAAAGGAGATAAACAACCACCATGATGATTGATTTATTTCCTGATTTGGGTATGTCGGTAATAAAATCCATAGAGATATCCTTCCAAATAGCAGGTGGAATCGGGAGAGGTTGTAGTGTGCCCGACGATTTGACTGTTTCTCCCTTGCTGCATTCACACACATCACATTCAACTACAAAATTACGAATGTCCCATTTCATACCATCCCATAAAAAGGAACGTTTGACCCTGTCATAGGTTTTGGTAAACCCGGAGTGCCTTGTTGTGGGTGTATCATGAAGCTTAGAAAGTACCGTGGATTTAATATTTGATTGTTTACTTAAATACAAATGGACTTTGTATCAAATTTCCTCATGGAGCCAAGAGTACCCTGGGGAAGCTGGAGCATTGGACTACAATTGTTGGATCAACTGTGAACTTTTGGGATCTTCTAGCCATTCCTAGCGATCAACTTGGAGCCAATCTGGTACAATGAATGAAAGAGAAAAAAGGGATCCTTCATCTTCATATTTTCGGGAAAGTGCATCCACAAACACATTGTCTTTTCCTTTCTTATAAATGATCTCATAATTATATCCAAAGAGTTTAGTCACCCATTTTTGTTGTTCTAGGGAGGAAATGCGTTGTTCCAGAAAATACTTGAGGCTTTGATGGTATGTTTTAATTTGGAACCGTTTCCCCAATAGATAAGGATGTCATAGATCCATGACATGAAAAATAGCCAACATTTCCTTTTCATAGATGGATATTCCCAGATTTATTTCAGATAGTTTCTTGCTGGTAAAGGCCAAAGGTCGACCCTCTTGCATAAGGATAGCACTAATTCCTTTCCCTGAGGCATCACATTCCAACACAAAGGTCTTTGTGAAATCGGGAAGGGAAAGGACTGGAGTGGTGCACATGGCCATCTTCAAGGTTTGAAAATCTTGAGAAGAAGATAGAGTCCAAGTGAAAGGGTTCTTTTTTAGGAGAGCAGTGAGAGGTGCTGCAATCTTCCCATAATTCTTAACAAACTTGCGATAATACCCTATTAAGTCTAGAAATCCATGCAAGATCTTAAGAGTCTTTGGGTGAGACCAATATTTCATAACTTCAATATTTTTAGGATCCACCCTGGCGCCATATTTTCCAACCAGATGAGCCAAGTATTCTACTTTTGAGGCACCAAACACACATTTAGACTGTTTTAGGAAAAGTTGGTGCTAAGAGAGTAGATGGAGAACTCAATCCACATGAGCAAGATGGTATGTCCAAGTTTTTCTATAGATGAGGATATCATCAAAGAAAACTAAGACAAAATGGCGGAGAAATGGATGGAAGACATGATTCATGAGGCTTTGGAAGGTGGAGGGTGCATTACACAAGACAAAGGGCATGACCAAAAACTCATAGTGGCCCTCATGAGTTCTAAAGGTAGTCTTGGGAATATCTGCCTCTTTCATATGTATCTAGTGGTAGCCTGAATGAGATCTAGTTTAGTGAAGAATTGGGTGCCACTCAATTCATCCAGGAGGTCATCAATGATAGGAATGGGGAATTTGTCTTTGATGGTATGTTTGTTGAGGGAATGGAAGTTAGGAAACATTCACCAAGAACCTTTTTTCTTTAGGAACATGACCATAGGAGACGAATAGGGGCTCGTACTAGGGCAGATAACACCTGCATTAAGGAGTTCCTGGACCATTTTCTCAATTTCATTTTTTTGGGAAAAGCAGTGACGATATGGATGGATATTGAGAGGAAGGATTCCTGGTACAAGGGGAATGGAATGATCATGAACAACACGGGAAGGAGGGAGGCCTTGGGGAGTGGAAAAGACCAATTGATGTTTAGAAAGGATGGCTTGGAGGGTGTCTTTGTTTCTTGTATGGCATGGAGTTGGGAAATAACACCATAATGACCATTTTTGAGCAGCTTTTCCATGCGATGGAAACTAATGATCTCAAGTGAACCGGAGGTGATGCCTTGGAACTTATATTGGTGGACCTCCTGGTCGAATTGCATGGTTAATTATTTAAACTACATGAGAGTGGGACCCAAAGTACTTGTCCAGTCTGCACCCAACATAATGTCACAACCTCCCATGTCGATAGCAAACATATGGGATTTCAGGTGGTATTCACCAATTTGTAGACACACATTTTCACAATGACCTCCACATTTCATGGAACCACCATTGGCAATCATGATTTGGAAATTATTGATGACATGGATGTAGTAATGAGTTTCTTGGGCAATGCAACGATGAATAAAATTATGGGTGTTTCCATTATCAACCAGAATGATGACCTTCTGATGCTTGATGTAACCGATTATCTTGAGGGTTTGGGGAGAGGAGAAGCCAGTGAGAGCAATGAGGGAAATGACTGGTTCTACTTCAGGAGGGTATGAGGGAGGGGTTATGTTAGTGGATTCAGGTGATTCAGACATAGAGGGATTTTCTTCATCTTCTTCCGAAATCTCCTCAAAGATGGCCATAAAAATATTTTGTTCTTTACACTTGTGGCCTGGGAAATATTTGTCATCACAATTATAACAAAGGCCTTTGATTTGGCGTTCAACCATTTCAACCAGGGTCAATTTTTGGATCTTTAGTGGAGTAGAGGGAGTAGTGGGATTTACTGGTTTAGGGCGAGGGATGAAGGAGGGTTTGTGGTTTTGAGAAGATACAACCTGTTTTGCTTCTTTATCTCTTTTGGTAGCCTCCACCCAACTCTCAGGCCGAGCCATGAGGACATGGGCCCAAATTTCATCCTTGAGGTCACTGATAAAACACTCTGAAAAGAAGGCATCAGACATGACCTCTGTTCTAAAATCCAGGTGCTCAAAGGAAGCTATAAATTCTTCCACTGTTCCTAATTGTTTCAGCTTTTCCAAACGACCCAAATGGTTGGTGTCAATGTCAAAGTGTTCATAAATCTCTACCACAAATTGTGTCCAAGCAATATACCCTTGATGAGAATTTTTTATCCATTACCACCATTGCCAACATTATTGATCTAGATGTAGAACACCATACCAGAGTTTCGCCAAGTCATCTGTAATGTTGTATAAAGAGAAGTAGTGTTCCATTTGGGTTACCTAACCAGTGGGGTCCGAGCCATCAAATTTGGTCAGACCCACCCGTGGAAGGCGTAGGTCACGTTGAAAGTGATGGTTCTTCAAGGTATGGGAATGAGAGGAATGGTCACCTTTAGTATGTGGGGTTGAGTAAGAGGAAGGGTTATCTATAGGCATATGAATTTTGGTGCAGAGTGCCAAAAAGAATGATTCAAGCTGGGTGGTGAGGTCTTGTTTGATTTCTCCCATTGAGGACTACATGGTTGTATTGATGGCGATGACATTTTCACTGAGTTGTTTCACTTCTTGTTGGGTCTTAATGAGACCATATTTCAAGGTATTTAAGCAAGCTTCCAAGTCTTAGCTACGAGTATGAGACATGAGGATGGGGAAACTGAAAAGGGGTAGGTGGGGTAATTTTTTTTTCCGAAAAAATTATATGGATGAATGTGATAAGGGAGAAGAGATGAATCCAATGGAATAGGTCTGGATTTTTTTATTTTTTTATTTTTAATTTTTTCAGAGTTATACTCCAGTCTGAAGAATACTGTAGAGAGGAAATGCCCAAATGCTTAACCAGAAAGAAATGTGTATTTACTTGGCAACCTGAACACAATTGCACAACGATATATCTTGTCTGTTTTAATTTGTTTATGTTTCTGTCCCCAAGGGTTAGGTATTCAAGGGTTCTACAGAGAAGGGTTTTCCCTATGCTATAGCCCTTTGATATACATGTGGGATCCAATAGTAGTAATCAGCCCAATATCTCAGGGCACTAACTAAGGAGGATAGACCATACCCTTAGTCGTATTACCCAACTACCCAGGTACTAGAGAGTATATTCCCGAGTGTTGTTCTCGATGACACTATAGAAGTCAGGAGACCAATTGGTTTATATAAAGAGGGCTTCAGGTAATCTAGGTCGATCTGTACACAAGTTTTGTCTGCTATGATACCACTCAAAGGGGTACCAACAGGGGTTACAAGGGTAGACAACAGATGTACGCTTAAGTACCACATGTATTTCCTGCATGTATGAATCCCTCAACCATGGGTTTATGCGTGTAATGACAGATGAATGTGGCTTAAAGACGTCAGAATACGTCTCTACCCTAAAAAAAAAAAATAACCCACACTTTCTATCGAGGAAAGTGCTCTGATACCACTTGTAATATACCATATATAAAATGTATGCAGAACATAAATAAAATGCTAGTAATGGTAGAATAATAGCAATATAACAAGAACATTCACCACAATAACACTGAAATGATATAAGAATAATGATGCAGGAGCATATCTCCATGTCATCTAGCCAGCCAGCCACATCAGTGAATTCAAATCATGCGTTGAAGAGAGAGGCACAGCCTCATTCGAAATCTGAATTCAATGTAATTTAATGCTTAGGTTGTTGAGCCGTGAAGTTGTGCCTTTGTGCAGGCATTAGGTAGATAGGCCTTTAATGTTTGTAAGGATGATATCTAGATCCAGATGTTGGGCTAGACAACCCATTCAATGTAATTGAATAGGGTAGGTAGGTTGGAGGGAGGAGCTCGAAGAGTCCCCTCATGTAAAAGAGATTTTGTATCTCATTTTGGTAGTAGTGGTGAAAGTAGTGGAGAAGTAGTGAGAGAGTTGTAGTTTTAGTCGAGAAGAGAGTATCTATGTGTAGAGAGAAGAAGAGAAAGAGCCGAGACCTTCTTACAGGTCGTGCTCAGGAACACCTTGTAAAAACAGGCATTTGCCATTTAATATAAACAGAAGTAGTTTTTCCTGCATGTATTTCTTTGTTATGTGGATGTCTGTGAGTGTTCTTCATATGATATGAATGTATGTTGTAGATGTATATTGTAGGGTTGCATTTGTAGGAGTGTGTGTGATTTCAGGTGAAGGTCTTTGAGGTTTCATGTCAGGAGGGCGTGACAGAGTACTGCGGTCTTTGAATATCGGTGCACTGAAGCACTTCTGAATACTGCGGGTTTAGACAAGGATGTGTTGCGGCACAGGAATTAGAATCAACAACTCAGTGAAGACCTCAAGGTTACTGAACACCTTGGAGGCAAGGCTGTGTATGGAAGAACACAGTTGCAAACAGAAGCTCTAAGGAGTTTTGTGAAGCTCTGCCAAGTGGGCATTGAGGAGGTGCAAGGGGTGCATAGAGGGAGAACTATCTTGTGAGTTCAGGAAGAAGAATCAGAATCACTGAGGATTTTGTGAAGCTCTGCCAGGTGGGAATTGAGCAGGTGCAAGGAGTGCACAATGAAATATTTCTGTTGAGAAGCTCACAAAGAAATAGAATCACTAAGGATTCTGAGAGCTCTGCTAGGTGAGAATTGAGAGAGTGCATAGGTGCAGAAGGCGACATAACTGCTAGAAGTTCTGGAAGGAGATACTCTGCCAGGAGGGAATTGAGACATTGTGTAGACAGGGAGGGTTACTGAAGAAGAATCCACTGAGGGATCTTCGTAGGGTTACTGAACACTCGGAGGGCTCAGCAAGAAGTTGCTTGAGGCAGAGGATAGCCAGGAGGGCATCCAAAAATTCTCCATTTGAGGGAGAAATGAAGAAGGATAAAATCCCTTAGGGATCTGAGAGTGTTTAGAAGCTCAGGAGAGACAACACTATGTGTGTGTAAAGGTTCTGCAAAGGCACAAAAGTCCAAGAATCCCTTGGGGATTCAAAAGTGAAATCTTAGGAGGAACAACATTATCAAGAGCGCAGGTGAGGACTCAAATTCGTATAGATCGTAGAGGAAAAAGAGGAAAAAGGTTGAGGCCTTTGAGGTTTGGTGAATTTTACCAAGTGCAGGAAGTAATTGTGCAAGCTTGGTAGGGAGCACAGTCGTCGTCAGATCGGCTAGAGAAGGAGATCTAGACCATTGGTTTCTACATCCAGGAGAGAATAGGAGAAGCCTACAGAAGGGGGAGATCGTGAGCCGTTGTATCTCATTCGGAAATCCCGTCAGTCATTGGATCCGACAGGAGGTGCACGGGGTTTAACCCTTCTCATGTCAGGTAGAAGTCCCGACAGGTATTGGGATATCGACATTTGTCATATTGTGGATTCCATGGACAGGAAGTCCATACATTTCAGAACTTCGAAGTCCAAAACCCCGACAAGGAGGAAAGCTCCATTGTGAGGCCAGCTGTCAACATATCGAAGAAGAGGGAAGTGCCATTTTAGGGCTAGTTGTTAGCATAGTGAAGAATCGGGATTCGAGGGATTGGCAGTCCCAAGGGAAAATGCATCTGGGTATTTGAAACCTGTTGATGGGTGAAATTGATCGTCCGTCAACTGGAAGAGTGGATCTGGTCTGAGGTTGTCTAAATAACCCAAGCCGTTTGGGATAACCCACCCTGATGAGTTTAGCGGATCCGTTGGTCGATCTAAGACCTAGAAAAAAAAATGAAAACTAAACTAATAACTAATCTAAATGAAAAATGATAACTAAAACAAGCTAATAAACAAATCTAAACTATATATATACAATTTACTATCTAATACTACACAACTATAATTCTATAAAACCAAATGTTTAACTACTAACAGATTCAAATTTAATTAAAAATGTACAATATTCACAAATTACAGATTTGAATGAAAACCTGCAAAACTCATTTGTAATCTGTCCTAAGACAGTGAGACCATTGTTTTTTTTATTTTTATAATTTTATGAAGAAGAAATAAAACAAAAACTATCTAAGCTAAGCAAATAAAATAATACTTCTAACTATGAATCTAAACTAATATATCTATCTAACTAAACTACTTATACTATACTAACAAATTAACTATCAAATGACAAATAACACACTAACCTAAAGAAACGCTCCAGGTTTGTCCTATGTATGATGGTCGATTTAGCTGTTTGGTGGGAAGAAACCCGCACCAGATTCTCCACGATCTTCTCGTAAACAGGAATCTGCTGTGCTCTTTAGATACAATTACAGGACACACAAGAAATAAAAATTATAGCAATCTTATGATTTACAAATCTTCACAGTTAGATAAATCTGCATGCAAATATCTATACAAAATAATTCAATTAACGAAGAAGAGAAATATGTAATTCATTAACTGAAACAAAGCAATTGCTGCATTTTAAAAATAATGAAAGAGATCAGATATGGATAACACTTTAATCAAGTCACATCAACCTGCAATAGATTACGATATCTAAAGTAGCCTATAATCAACTGCAAACTGATACAAATAAAACTTGAAACAAAAGTTTGATATATTGAAAGCAAAAGTTGTTACAAGACATCAACTCTCATCTCAGTTTGTATCATAAATCCATAGTCTGGTTCCTCTCCACAGTGGTGATGATCCTTCTTACAAAAAATAATAAGTATTTAAAGACTTCCCATAGGGTAAAACATTCCTCTGGGAATTATCAAAATAGTTTACATAAATCAGGGAAAATATCCCAAGTTTATGACTCAAGCTAACAACCTAAGACAAAACCAAATCCAAGATATCTCCCAAACTGCCACATTATGCCCAATAGATCATTGTAAATTCAAATGTACCTGAAAGAGGACAAAAATAGACAAGATCAGAGAATATCTTATTGATAAAATCGATAAAAATCTAATTTTAAAGACTAGCTACAGAATCTAGCAATTTTGTAGCTAGTCTAAATCAAACACAGAATCATTTAAAAGAAATTCAAAACTCAAAGAATTAAATTCAAACAAATACCTGATTGCTATTTGAAAACAAATGAATCATTCAAATAAAAAACTGTTATACTAATTTAAGAGCAGACAAGATTATGATCAATCGAATGATTACAGAGATAGATGTACTCTATTCAATTTGTTATCACAATTTCCGGTAAAAAGAATCGTATTGGATAACTCGACAACAATGAAATTGTTTTCATGAACCAATTGAAATCAACACCAACATCATTTTTGAATCAAACGAAATCAACAGGATCGTTTTTTCAAATCGATAAAGATATATTAAACATGTACAAATTACCCATGCTTTCAACAAATCAAATCAAAACTTGTATGTAAATTGGAACAAAGGAAATCGTAATTGAACTAATCGTTTGATAACAATATATGTGGGATTAGACAAACGTTTGTTATTGCCAATTGGCGACAAACAAAATCAATTGATAGTCAACGAAATCATCACTTCAATCCATTTCAAAACGAACTATTAGCCGAGTTTTTCATACGAATTCAACATAGACAAAATATGTCGATCTGAGTTTAACAAACTCGTTTTGAAAATAAAAACCAACAAAGTAGCATCAAATCTATTTTGATACTAATCCAACTCATAAAATCAATCCTGCTAACTCAAGACATGCAACAATCCAATCAAAACAAGAACTAATCGAACAATTTGAATTTGACATAATCAATAGAGCTTCCCAATTTTAGCAAATAGATCTTTTGCACCAGTCGAATATAACCGCAATCTAAATGGGAATACTAATTCAATACAAAACAAAGTAGTTCTTGGCTAATTGAAGTCAACAGAGTCATTTTGAGTTTATTAGGAACAAACGATACTGATCGAAATTGAACCGAATCAATTATCGAACAGAATTGATTCAAAAGCAAGCCAAACCGAATAAAAAACTAATCAATTGCTTATACTAAAGTGGGCATGACAAAATCGCATAACCAAATCATAACTACATTTAATTTTAACAAAATGAATCTACTGTACAGGATCAAACTATAAAAGAATCATTTCAAATTAAAATGAACAGAGCTAACCAAAATCAAAACCTAATTCGTTACATTAATTCGAACAAACTCACAAAGAAAAACTCATATCGAAATTCATACCTGGACCATAAGAAATGTCTTCGATTATGATAGTTTGGAATTGACGAAGGTTGTAGCCGATTTGACATTCCTGAAAACAATCGAGCCAGTGGTTTTCTGTTTCTTGTCATTAGCTTGAATCTTGTCCCTTTCTCTCTTCAGCACTAAAACTTGGTTCTCTAAAGATTTGATCTTTGATTGCAATAAGGGGACGTCAATGTAATAACGCTCTATCCACACACTGCATTGGATGCATGACGATTGCTTGGACTTTGACATAACAGTCTAGGGTTTGTGTAAGCCACCAGGGGTTTCATTTTGAAACTTGATTCCTGGGTAGTTAGGATTGTTCTTTAGGAATGGGGGCAAATAAGATACATAGTCATAGGGTTTCTTGGAACATAAGCCATGGGAGTAGGGATACTCTTTAGCTAGGAAACACTCGATATCCAAGTTCGATTCCTTGCTTAGCATTATGGGGTTTTGTTCAACGCTTGGCTTAGGTTTATTTCGGGCAAGTCTCGATATCAATTGAGCATTTTTCTTACCCTTTATGTCGACAGTAGGATTACCCTTGACCTTCTTACTCACAGGCTTCTTGACAGCTGCAATATTGTCTTTTACGATGTCTGGTAGGTCAATGTCAGGACAAATCGAGGGCTTGGCCAAGGGTAGGAGGATATGGAATGGAACGGGTGGCCCGACCCTAGTCTCACTGACCACAGCCTTATCGATTTGGACAGACTGTAAATCAGCAAAGCCATTTTGAGATAGAAAGCCTTGCCAATTGTCGTCGTGAAGGTTTAAATGGTGAACAACGATGAGTCTAATTAGGTCATGGTGGAATAATCTAATATCATCCTTCTCTTGCTTAAACCTCTTTGACATCTTGTACAGACTACGCAAGAAGTAATTGGGCATATTCAAAGGATAGCCCATGAAATTCATTAACAACCGGAGGTGATAGAGAAAAACTAATCCATACCGACCTTCACAAGTCACAAATTGTTTAACGATTACCAAAATGTCATGTCACTGAGGTTTGAGGGTGGAAATAGGCATACCTTTCTCACAAGAGACAACCTTCCTTGATACGAATAGTAATGGCCATGGTACCTCATCAACTTTGGAATTCTTAAACCATCGTTGGCCCGTGGCTGCTAATCTTGTAGCAGAGCTTATGAATTCTTCATTGAGTTCAAGTTGTATGTCACCTACTTTAGCTCTACACCCGTCAAAGGTGAGAGTGAATTGTTGAGCAACAAAAATATTGAAACCCTCGAACCGCTGTATAAACACCAACCAACCATTGTCTTCCAAATCCTTTCGAGCATCATCGAATAGCAATAGGGATTGGTTACCATTCGGCTTTATACACACCACTGGTGCCATAGACAGGAGTACACGGTGAGCAAGGTGAGTGGGTAAGGGTTCAAACAGAGCATACAGAAGGTTGATAGTCCACAGGCTCGCCCAAACACTAGCAAAGGTGAACCGGGATAGGGGGAAAACATTAATGGCAGAACGTGTGAAGGTGGTGGAGCTATTTCTGCCCATGCAGAACAGTCATTACCATGGTACAACTGTCGGTTCTTACAACTATTCAAATCACAACGCATATGTGTTAAAAACTATGCCACTTCAAACAATCAATCAAAACCTTCGGTAAGTGGATAAAACATTCGCGCAACCAATAGTTATAGTTTCAAAACCAAAGGCATAAATCGACATCACACCAAGGGTTTGATTATATGAAACATGTGTTATGTGAAAAGATTTATACCAAGGGTCTAACCATAACACCAATGTGTTTTCATGAAACCAATGATCAAAGAGCATATAAATTCAATCACCAATGCATCACAAACCCAATCACTCATAAAACGAAATTATATAATCAGTCAAAGAATGTTAAATGAGTACAGATCAAAGGATCTTGCCAACTGTATAATGACAAGTAAATTAGAAACACAATGAGCATATCGACAAGAGTGATAATAACACTCTAGTGAAGATTTTAATATGACTTTGAAAACCAAGTTTTCACTCTTGCAGTTGTGAAAACAAGAACAAAGGTAAGTGTTCCAATAGCACAAAAATAATAGTGATGAAAATCAAGGTTTGCAAAGCACTGGTGTAGGAATCTTATACGAACATTATAAAAATGCAAATTGGCTGCCAACAATGGAGACATACTAGTAGAAGCAGTTATCTCTACCATAAGAACAAATTCAGATCAGAATAATGAGAAAAATTCTAACACAAAAACAACCACCAGAAAATCGAATAAGCATCATTATTAACCAAATATTCCAACAATGTTTAAAAGATGAAAATTGATAACAGTCTTAAGACAAGCGAGCCACGATATTAAAGATAAAATCTCCAATACTATTGATAGAGCCACTTCTGCCAGCAGGCATCCATAGCCTCGACAGGGTTTCCATTTAACCCACTCTGATATCTGTGTCCTGCCTAGAAGTTCCAGATCAGAATAAAGGACATGTTAAGGTCAAGAGGTTTCATATTTGCAAATTTTCATATACACGACATTGCTTCGCTGCCAGCAGGCCTTTTCAGTACCCCGACGAAGTTGTCTTGGCTTCATGCATGCATTTACCCACTGCCAGCAGACCTATTCAACATCCCGACAGGTTTACAAGCACTTCCCACAACTCTTTTATTGATTTTTTCGTTTTTTGAAGACATATAGTCGAGTGGGGTAACGCTGAAAATTATGATATTTTAACATATTTTTTTACAGACCTTATCATAATCTTTTTAGAACTATCCTTTAGTAAGATCTAGAGATGGCTTATTTACAGAACCAAACTTCTAAGGCAGGGAGACATCTTCTGAGTCATTCCCTTAAGGAAAAGGGATAGCGTAAAAAGATAATAGATGATCATGACAGGATTTACTCAGAGATCGAAATCCGTTCACTTCTTTCAAACAACAAACTTTTTTCAATACAGATGTAAATTTCATGAGTATATAATTGATGCTTATACGATTTTTCAGCAGTCATTTTAGTGAAGGAATTTTCTATTTTCTTTGTCCGAATAGTTCAACCTGCAGGTATGTGTATTTCAAAAACAAAAACTGATAAGCACAAAGGAGATATCAAAACCAAAACAACAAAAGGGAAAGAAAACAAAACAAAAATATGTACATAATATACAAAGAGTCTTCATCAAGCAAAGTATCTTTTCAGGGCTTGGCCATTCACCGGATAGGTGTCAAGCTGCCCTTCTAGATTATGCAATTAGAAAGAACTGGGACCCAAATTCTCAGCAATTAAAAATGGTCCAAGACATAAGTTTTGAAATTTTGTGTGTTCTCCCTCTCCCTCATGTGGTTTGTCCCATTTCAAGATGAGGTCACCTACTTCGAAATTCCTATCAAAAGTAGAGTTAGAATCGAACCAGCTTTTAACCAATAGTTGATGTTGATCTAACTTATGTTTAGCTTGAGCTCTTACCTCTTCTAGCTTCATCAAAGTGTTAATTCAGTTTTCCAAAGGGGGATAGTCTTCTTCTTGGATTTTCTGTGATAGTTGAAGTGAAGGGAGAAGAATGTGTGGTGGCAGAATTGCTTCTCTTCCATAGACGAGAAAAAAGGGGGAGTTACCTACAACAGTTTTTGGTGTTACCCTATCAACCCAAAGCACATTTAACAGTGCGTTGTGTCATTCTTTGTGATTCTCAACCACCGTTCTCTTGATGATTTTAATCAGATTCTTATTTGTTGACTCTGCTAACCCATTTCCCTGAGGGTAATGTTGGCAAATATTGAACAAGCAACGAATGTGTGTTGATGGTGGTTGTCATTGATGGCAAGTTTGCAGACAATGAATGGTTGTTGTCATTGATGGGTTTGTATCAGTCAGATTGCAACAAGATCACGGTTCAATCGTAACCGTTGAATCCAAAATGAATCTGGACTGTAGTTTATAGCCCTTGTCAGAGAGAGGATCTAAGCCGTCAGATCGGAAGCAGACACCCGTCAGCCATTAGATTTGCAGAATCTACGAGGGACATAAGCGTGGCAGCATTCGGGCGCCAGCAGGAGAAGCTCGACAGGAGGCTTCATCGGAGAATCGGGGATCGAGACTTTGAAATGTCCAATTCACTTGACAATGAAAACCCTAAAATCGCGATATGAAATTTCACGATTTAATCACAGCCGCTAAAGCAAGAATGAGATCTGGATCGTTGATTTTCTTCATCGGAAAATCGGAGATCGGGATTTCGAAATGTCAAAATCTCTTGACAACGAGAACCCCAAAATCGCGATATGCGATTTCGTGATGTAATCACGACCGTTAAAGTTAGAAGTGATCTGGAACGTTGATTCTCTTCATGGAGTATCGGTGATTGGGGATCGAGAATTTGAAATGTCAAGAACACACTGCAACATAAACTCTGAAATCGTGAAACGTGATATTGCGATTCAATCGCAACCATTGAGTCAAGATTGCACCTGGACCATTGATCAAACTCCACATCCGAGTTTCACGAATCGCGATATCAAGGAGACAAGAACACACTGCAACAGAAATGTTGAAATCGTGATATGCGATATCGCGACACAATTGTAGCCGTTGAGTCAAGATCACACCTGGACCGTTGATCTAACTCCATGTCAGAGTTTTGCGAATCACGACTCCAAAAGGAAAAGAAACAAGTGAAACAAGGATTCTGATTTCGTAATGAGTGAATTCTCGATTTAATCTAAATCGTCAGATCTGATTATGATATGAATCCTTGATTTGACAGATTTATGGAATTTTGTGTATCGGGATTTATAAATGAAAAGAACATTGAACATGAGGAATGCCGAAACCTGATTTAAGAAGGCAGGAATAATAAAGGTCATCCTACGGTGTGGATAAGACTTGAATGAGATATAAGGGTTATTGTTTCTTCACACACAGGTAACTCATCAATTACGATTCTGCTAAACAAAAATGGATTCTTGATTGCGAATTAGTTATCATTTCAGTTGCTAAGACATGTTTCCTTGGTTTTGTCGAATGGAAGGAGAAGTGGAACTGTCAAGTAGGTATGTAGAAAAGAACATGAAACTGATGGTGGAAGGTTGGTGGTTAAGAATGTGAAAAATAATGAAACTGTAAGAAATATAGAGGAGAGAATGCGCAGAAGGAGATTGGACATAAGAGCAGAATGACAGAAAGAGCAGGAGGATAGCAGAATGATAGAAAGAGAAAATGAAAAGCAGAATAAATGAACAAGTTGAAGCAGAGCAGAAGGAGAGAACAAGTTGAAGTAGAACAGAAGGAGAGCACAAGTTGATGCAGAGCATATCTGCTGAACAGACAGAGGAAGAGAAGAGCAACATAACAATGAATAGAAGACCAGATTTACAGAACAAAGAAAGACTGGTAAGAACTGATTTATCTGTAAAGTTGAATGTGTATTTAGCCATTAATATTTTAGGGAGGTTGGGAGGTGCTCGTGAGGACTGTTTTCCTCAGAG